>JABGLY010000005.1:45168-61272 GCA_013623525.1 Fusarium dimerum
TTTTTTTCTTTTTTTCTTTTCCAGTTTCTATGCTTTGTCTGACCTACCTTGTAAGTAGAGTAATTGATACCCAAACTGTATAGCTTGGGATAAAGGACAATTGAAGACGCGCATTCGGCATCTCGAACTGTACCAACTCATCATGACTGGCCTACCACCACTTAACGGTATCAAGGTCCTGGAGTTTGCAGGCCTCGCTCCAGGTAACTCGTTTCAAATGTACAGTCGAAAACTGTCGCTAACCTTGTTCAAAGGCCCATTTACTGGCATGCTTCTCGGCGATGCTGGCGCCAACGTCCTCCGCATTGATCGTGCTCAAACGTCTACATCACGCGCAGTCCCAACTGACGATATGCTCGCTCGTCACAAATCATCCATCACGGTCGATCTAAAATCCCCAAAGGGAATCGATCTGATTAAAGGTTTGATCAGCAAGGTGGACGTGCTTATAGATCCTTTTCGACCAGGGGTTCTCGAGAAGTTGGGACTAGGACCTCAAGTTCTGTGCAAGTTGAACCCGAGACTGATATACGGTCGCATGACGGGATTTAGACGGGATGGGAAGTATGCTCTCATGGCGGGTCATGATATCAACTATCTGGCCGTGTCGGGAGTGTTGGGTTTGTTGGGCCGTCAGGACGAGAAGCCTCATCCGCCGTGGAATATCCTTGCGGATTTCGCAGGTGGAGGGGCGGTTCTATTCCAGGGCATTCTCATGGCGATTATCTCGAGGCAGACATCTGGTCGCGGACAGGTCGTCGAGGCGAATATGGTTGACGGGAGTTCCTACCTTGCGACATTCCCTCGCATGGCTCTCAAAACACCATTGGGAGATCAGGGACGAGGAAGAAATCTTCTTGACGGCGGAAGTCCCTACTACGATACTTACGAAACAGCTGATGGGAGATACATGGCAGTCGGTGCCCTGGAGCCGCAATTTTTCGCCGCGCTGATCAAAGGTCTTGGTCTAGCAGGTCAAGGATGGGAGAAGAAGCGTCATGACACTCGTGTATGGCCCGAGCTACGAAGCCTATTCGAAGAGACATTCAAACGCCGTACACGTGCGGAATGGGAGACGATATTCGACGGCACAGATGCGTGCTGCACGCCCGTGTTGGAGTATGCAGAGTTGGAGACTGATAAGAGCCGAGAGGGTGATCAGAGACCTGTTGTGACACTGCAGGATACGCCGTGTCTTGGCGTCAAGTCAGGAGACGTGACCAAGTCAGGCCAGGGTTCTGGTGTTGAAGGCGAAGGATACGCTGCCTCGTTCCTCGTGCCTGGAGAAGGAGGAGAGAAAGTCTTGCAGGATTGGATGGGATGGGAGAATGGGAGAGAGTATGACATGAATAGAGGGGGCTTAGTTCTGAAAGACAAGTCAAAGCTATGATTTAGATATGACGAAGATGATTATGGGATGGGAGGGAGGTTAATAACGTATATGGATGAGAAGGCGACATATAGTATAAGGTGATAGAATGATACATGAATCCAGTTGATGCGAAACGGACACACGAAAGTATTAAATAAAGAGGTATTGATAATAAGGGTGTTATGCAAGACATCAAGTACACAACCGACTTCCCGAGCAACAGTTAGATGAGGGCAGAAGATAAAGAATGAGAGAAAGACTTCACAATACCCCCCTCTCTAATGCTCCTACTCATACTCCTGCTCCAACTCATACCCTACTCTCACTAACATAACAACCCCTAAACGATTCGCCTACGCTGCCCCCCTTGGATATTACCTCCTCCAATCCTCTCATGGGCGACCAAAAAAAGATATAAGCCGTCAATGCGTCCCCCAAATAACATGTCATTAAGCAGTCTACTCTACGTCTCCTTCTAGAATGCCGGGGGGAGGGGTGGTATCGAACAGTAAAAGGGATGTGTTGGCATGCGAGCTCATCTCGCCATCTCGAAAAAGTCAAGAGCAGCAAGTGTTTGTGTACCCAGAAATCCCAACTTGGGCAAATCAAGAATCTGAGAGATGCAGCGATCTGACCGTGACGCCGAGCTGTGGGGGAGAAAAGATCTAGTGCCATCGTTCATTGCCGAATTTACTGTACTTGGCTGACAATCTCGCTGGCCTTGGATAGGGACTCGACCATCTGCTGGCATTCCTTTCTCCTCCTGATGGTGAAGTCGCTTTCCTTGAGGAGCTCGTCCAGGGTATCGCTTCGGTACATGTTCTCTAGCAGTTCTCGCTGCATTTCTTCCTTGGTGAATCTACAACGAGATCAGTATGATGTTGGTCATGGCGTAAATGAACATTACTTACTGGACAAGGTTGAGCATGACGGCCTTGGGGACCATATCAATCATTGTACGCTTGACAATGTTGTAGTACGAGGAGATGAGCAGCTCTGTCATTCAAATTAGTAACAACCCATTGAATACGGTCTGACTAGACGTACTGATGACTTCAACCTCAATGTTCTCTCGCTCAGACAAGGTTCCAGAGGCCTTCAAGGTAGGGGGCGGGGCCTCCATGGCGGCCGCCTTCTTCTTGTTCTTGGCCGCAAAGAAGCTGCCAAAGAATCCAGAGTTTGAGTTGCCGTCCGTCTCGGGCACAGTTGGGCTTGCGGCTCGAGGTGTACCAGCCAGAGGCTTGCCAGTCTTGGGGTCAACCTGAACAGGCTTGGAAGGGTTGTATCGTTCATTAACAATGGCCATAGCCTATAGTGTGGTTAGCAAAACAAATGATTTATCGTAAATTGACATGAAACATACTCGGTGACCGTTCAAGAAGTCGGGGTGGCCGGTGTTGACATAACAAGACTCCATCGCAACAAGGTCTCTGACCAGCTTGTTGGTAGGCTCCATTGCCTTCTTGAAGAAGCTAATCACGACGTTGTGCATCTTCTCCTTGAGTTGGGGGTATCGGCGGTACAGCTGTTTGCTCAGGAGCTGGGACAGAATACGGACAAGCTCATCATATACGAGAGACACACACTTCAAACTGGGGTCCTCAAGGCGCTTGATCTGTTGCTTGACAATCAGCTCGAACGCAGTAGTGCCCACGAACAAGGCGGGCGAGGAACCGGAGGAGTTGTAGAGAATGGTTCGGATGTCCAGATCCTTGACCACATCGAATGGGTCGATGGCCTTGATACCGTTCGAGTACAATTCATGGAAGACAAAACTGATACGAGCACCACCCGAAAGCTCGGTGCTTGACAACTCGGTGTTGTTGCCGTCCAAGACTGTTCGCCACTCGTTCGTAAACTCTGTAATGATGTTGAGGACAATGTTGGATGTGTTTCCAAGCATCGAAGGGCCCAGACTCTCAAGCTCGGAGCTGTATTTCTGAAGAGAGCTAGAGATGCGAGCCTTGATATCGGGCAGCGTCTGCTTGATGTGCATCATGAGGATGAGGTTCAGCTTGCGGGCAAGATAAGGAGTTCCGCAGTAGGAGCTCTTGTTACGATAGGCCTTGTGGTTCTCGAAGAAGTTCTTTTCGGCCTCCAGGGCTGCCTGGATGGCTTTCTTGTTGTCGATATCTCGCTGACCTCGGTTGACAACAGGGACGTAGCCAAGTCGGAGGGGAATGACCCTGTTGGAAAGAATATCAATAACATCGGTACCTTCGTCCATCAGATCAACCTTGGTCAAAACACCAATCGTGCGTTGACCCTCAGGATCAACCTCTCGCGCGAGCTTCAGACCATCCGAGTTGGCAAGATCCTGGTTGGCAGCCGTGACGGCAAGAATGATGGCGTTGGACTTTCCAATATACTTGAGAACCATTTCTCGAATCTGTCGCTCGATATCGCGGGGCTGGTCACCGACGGGTACTTTGGTGAGACCAGGCAAATCCACCAGCGTCAAGGTGAGGACGTTTGGCGAGTAGATACGCAAGTTAATAGGAGCAGGAGATATGCCGGCATTTCGGCCAACCTTTGCCTCAGTTTCCCTGGTAATTTCTTCTCGGATCTTGTTGAAATCGTGGAACTTTTGACCAGGAATATGGAGGAACTCTCCCCACTCGTCGGCGTTGGCAGCCTTATCATTCTCGGTGCTGATGTCTTCGGCCTTGACGCCGTTGGTTTGGGCAGGACGGTTGATGAGTTGGAGGACGAGAGGTCGTCGAGTAACGATACCGGAACCTCGGGGCAAGCTTTGTGTCGCCAAGTCAGTTCGCTCTACCATACTTGAGGACAACAAATACGGATAAACTCACAAGTCTCGACCGACAATATTCTCCAACACTGAACTCTTTCCACTCGACTGACTTCCTACTACAGCGATCTGTGGCAGATCAATAGGGTTGTTGACGCCAACAGTAGCGAACACATCTTGAAGCTTGTTGACAAGTCTGTTGGGTGCACGGTTAGAATGAAGCTATCGTCGAGGGGCAGCGACAGGGGGGGGGGCTAACTGGATCAGAGCGGGATCTGAGATACCGCCAGGCGTGGCGAGGGAGTTGCTCATCTTGGGGGATGTATAGAGGTCCGGAGCGAGATGTTGTATATGTTGAAAGGTCGATATGAACCGCAAGCGGTGATCGAGCGGTGGACGTTGGTCGCCGGGTGTGGGATTTCGGGGGTCGAATCTGAGAAGGCGGTGCGGTGCGGTGGAGGAGCCGGTCTACTGTCTGTCCCTAACAGCTCACTCACGTAGGCGAACGAAACGGTTAGACGATGAACTTTATAACAGGATTAAAGTATCGCTTGTATGTAGAGGAATAAAGGGAGAAAGCAAGATAGAGGGAGGTCCAGTGGCAGCGAGGTTCATGAAAAATATGGCAAATGCGTTGTGTTGCTGGAATAGGGAGGGACTCGCAAAGACGACACCAAGTTCACGAGCCTGACAAGGGACTTTGGACTGGGATTAGGCTAAGGCTAAGGCTAGGTTGCGACAGTAAACCACAGGAGCGAACGACTGTGTGGCATGGGGGATGCGTGGCGCAGGCGAAGAGTGGACCAATTAATGCCTGAGATCATGCTGACTTAGTAGGTTGCCCATGAAGAAGCAGCCAAGCACGTGATGGTATCGAACTTTTGAAGTCCATGCGCAGGCTCTGGATCAGGCTCGAAACTTTTAAAATTGTGGCGGCTGTTAGGAGGGCAATTCTGGAGCCTAGAAGATAACGTCACCAGCTGATGCGTTTTTGGGAGAAAGCATCAGTGATCGGTTTTACTTGAGAACCGAGTTCTTCACAGATAAAAGCATGACGACGACGACGGCTACAACAAACGTTTAGTGCAAGGGATGTAGACATAAGCCATCACAAAAACGATGCTGACTCAAACTTGCAGAAAAGAGCTCCGTTGAACCTGTACTTGAACCCATTCACTGAATACAGGCGGGGTCAATAGTAGGTAGGTACTTTGTGCCAATGACCGCTGGTTTGAAGAAAACCTTCCCCCAGTTGGCAGTGCAGCTCCTATCAAACTACGCACTGGAACACGCTGAAGGAATGGTGGATCGTCACTGTTCCAGGCCCATCATGAACCCCAGGCCCCTGACCAGGAGACAGGAATTATGGGGCCGGACCGACTGATCAGTGAGTGCTGTGCGGGTACAAGATTTTCCGACTTGATCTGCCTAAGCTTCTTAGGGACTAGTACAAAGCTGTAGTCTTGCCGCTTGGGCAGGCAGTCGAAGGGGATACCTAAGCAACCACGAGCATTGAATCAGATGAGCATCAGGTTAGAGTAACACAGAGCCTTCCCAAGTGACATGCTTTTCGTTTCTTAACTCTTTCTCATTTATATAATAACATACTATTCACAATATCTTGTCGTTTCTCAAATTAATTCTCCCTCTTTGGCCTCTCCTACACGCTTCTGCTCTGTACACAGATTCGTGGAGCCATTGCTAGCAGCCTATATCATAACATACTGCCACAATGACGATATCCTCCCAAGACACGACAACGTCTGGCGTGGGTGGTTCCAGCACACAGCCTCCCAGCACATACTGTGGCCATGACCGCCAGGAGGTCACTCGCTTGTTGATACAAGCTTTGTCAAATATGGGGTATCAGTCCGCGGCTGACAATGTGAGCCAAGAAAGTGGTTATGAGCTGGAGAGTCCGACTGTTGCCGGCTTTAGGTCCGCCGTCCTCAGTGGCTCATGGGATGTTGCTGAAGAAATATTATCCGGTGCAACACATGAAGAGGATGGCAAGGGCAACGGCCTCATCCTCGCACAAGGTGCAGACCGTAATGCTATGAGGTTTAGGCTACGTCAGCAGAAGTTCCTGGAGCTGTTGGAGCAACGAGATTCCAGTCGAGCTCTTGTCGTACTTCGAGGGGAACTCACCCCGTTGTCTCATGATACATCAAAGCTTCACTTCCTTTCTAGTCTACTTATGTGTCGTTCTGTTGAGGACCTCCGGGCCAGAGCTGACTGGGACGGGGCTGATGGAAATTCTCGAAAAAGACTGCTCTCCGAACTATCGAGTGAGTCTTGGTGTTAACACGGTCAAGCAGATAATGGAGGGGACTAACGTGGAACAGAATGCATCTCGCCATCGGTCATGCTTCCTGAACACCGCCTTGCAGTTCTTCTTGAGCAAGTCAAACAGAGCCAGATTAACACCTGCCTCTACCACACCGAGGCCATGTCACCGTCACTGTACTCGGATCACTTCTGCGACCGTCGTAACTTTCCCACTGAGGTCGCTATCGAGTTGACGGACTTGACCGATGAGATCTGGCAGGTTCAGTTCTCAAATGACGGATCCATGTTGGCAGCGTGCGGTAGCAGCGAACGAGTTATTGTCTGGGAAACAAAGACGTTTCGAGTCTTGCATATTCTCGACGAGCACGACGGTGGAGTTGGAAACATCTCATTCAGCCCAGACGACACGATGCTTGTGTGTTGCTCGCGAGACGGGCTTGCACGTGTATGGGACGCTAAGGTCAGTTACCTACAGCACGAGGTTAAGATCTGACTAACTGATTGACTCGCAGACCGGATCACTGATTAAGAGGTGCAGTCGGTTTAGAGAACCCGTCAGCGGGTGCGTATGGGCTTCCGACAGTCTTTCATTTGTCCTCGGTACCTTGGACCCAAACCACAGTCTACGCACCCACTACGTACTTCTTGAGCAAACGCACGATTGGGGTAAGAAGCATCGTGTCCAGGATGTATGTGGTTCGCCAGATGGCCGCTGGCTCGTGGCTGTCGACAATCTGCAAACTATCCACGTCTACAATGCCTTGACCCGCGAGCTGGAGTTTGACATGGAACTCAAAGCTCGTCCCACATCCGTCAACATCAGTCAAGATTCGAGGCACTTGCTAGTCAATAAGTGCGATGGCGAGGCGCAACTCATCGACCTGATAACCCGTAGCTCTGTGCAGAAATTCTTTGGTCACACCGGAGGAGAATTCCTCATCCGCAGCTCGTTTGGCGGCCCTAATGAGAGCTTCGTGCTAAGCGGCAGTGAAGATGGCAATATTCTAATCTGGCACAAGAACACGGGCGCCGCTGTTGAGCGTTTACATGGACATCAGCCACGCTGCAACGCGGTTGCCTGGAATCCGACAGACTCCTTTATGCTAGCTTCGTGTGGTGACGATGGTAGGGTCAAGATGTAAGTTGCTGCCAGTTTGTTGTATATCCATGGAAGATGGAACAGCCATTTCTAACAAAAGTCTCCAGTTGGTCCAACAAGACGCGAAGCTTGGAGTTGCGGTCTCGATTCCACCGGGGCACAAATGGCTGGAAGAACGAAGGCGACTGATTGACGGCTGCCTATATAGCTGACGTGGTTTATCCAATCATGAGCCCTGGCACTACAAATTGTGTGGTCAAGTTAGATGCTTTCGTTGGACCTTTTCCCTTCCTTCTTCCTTGTCATGACGAAGTCACACGAGGGGCAGAGCAGGGCCGTTATCCGCAGTTTGTTGGAAATAGAATATATGGTACTGGGGGGTTGTTTCTCTGTGGATGCTCGGTGGCTATGCTTTGTTCTCGAGCCAATGGACTCTCTTGAGAATGTGAAGGCTTAGAAGGGCAGCGACACCAGCAGTGTGTATTCATCATCATTACCATGGCGTTTTTATTTTATCTTTATGATGGGAGGAGTAGGGACGTAAAGCAGAGGTATATCACAGCTTCGGTAGGGAAGTCTTATTATTATTCAAGTAGAGTGAGATAGTATAGCGAATCCCAACTTTTACATACATGTTCTGTAGTAGTAGGATATTGCTGGTGTTACCTTGTTTGTTATCTTTGTTATCTATAGCCACTACTTGATGAACGGTATCACACTACGACAGAAGAAGACATAACCCCCTGAGAGGGGTTGCATTACATACGCGTCCGTCGAACCTCGGATCATTGGGTTTAAAAGAGGAGCCTATCACGTAGCATGACAGAATTGAATTGGAGCGATGTCCTGATGTTAAATAAGGTGGTTGTGGTCTGTCGTCGAGGTGTGTATGTATGTATGTATGTAGTGTTGGTCTTCTCCATCTATCTTCGACCCCACTACCAAACTATGGTAAAAAAGGCCGAGCACAGTCCTCTCGGTGGCCGTATCTCCTCCGAAACTATTGACAGTGGTGTTTCTCGGGTCCAAGTACATGGACTATGGAAAGGGAGGTGAGTGTGGTCTAGTCCTCGCCAGGATATGCTGGCCAACTACATGCAAGTTCAACATGCAAATATCATAACATGGAAACAGAACTTCTCCAAGAGACCAGAATTGTTCATAGAGTTTTGTTCGGTGTTGGACCACATGACGGCCCGACGGACGGCTTCGGGTTCTCTGTTAGGGGAGTGGGGGAGAAGAGGGAGAAGCTGTACTGGATTAGATTAGACACTCCACCAGAAGGAAAGGAGATCCTTACTTGGGGGGATGCAGGTTGTTTGACTAATGACATGTTTTGGCATGTTAGCTTCTGTTCTCTAGCCAGGTCATGAAACGTCGGATAGAGGACAGGCAGATGGTATAACATTATGTGTTGACAAGTAGTGCGAATACGGGAAGAGAGAGTTACCGTATTTATGTATTGTTTTCTTTAATGTAATAGGTTTTCGGATGCGTGTTGGTTGTTGTGAATTACATCGGCACTTGTTGGTGGGGATGGGAGGTATTTCTTGGCTCATAAGAGAACCCTGGAAGCAAACACATGGTGAGGTGAAGGGGTCGTTGTTTTTGATATATGGCAATGAACGTGAGTTTATACTCATGATGCTGGTTCGGCTATGGAGGCATATACCGCATGCAGTATGTGCTGGGCCTTTAACACAGTATTATTGAAATAAAGTTAACTCACTCACTCTTGATATTGGTACATAAATTGCAGAACAGTAGGTCACGTCAAGGACGATGCATTTGACAGAGGGTTGGTTACTCATGCAGGGGTAAAGGAGGCAGTACAGGGATCTTGTGAACTAGGTCGGTCAACTGTTTCTGCTGCATGATGAATGCCCTGTGACTAATGGATCAAATAGCAATTAATTTCCATTGCATATTCTCTGTCGGCCGGGACAATGGCACTACTCCGCCCTCGATATTCACCTAATCAGTCTTGTCCGTCCATCAATCACCGCCACACGTGCCATGGTAAAATGTTGGTTCGTTGCCCCATGATCTCGTTTTTTACATGACCGCAACAGTGTAAGATCCAGGGGTTGAACTTGACAAAGCGCATCGGAGCAGGAGTGGTCTCAAGGTGGACGGACGGTTACAAGGATGCGAGAGATTCCCTGAGGAACGATGCAACCTTGAAATCTGCAAAAGTAATACCCGATGTCATCTGTCAACTCATCCAATCTTGCGAAGGTCATCTTCTTTTGTCCGTCCGTCTACTTTACTTGACCCGACCTGACTCGACTCAACTTGACTTTCATAACCCCCCCAACCAGGGGGGGAAAGCCGATTTTCAACATCAAACTCGGTGTGTAATTACCCAATATTAATCTGGATCATGACAGAATGATTGATTAGACATCAAGACTAGATAACTTAGGATTTTCTCCATATCGTATTTCAAGCCACCAACAAATAAGTCGAGACTCGGACCAAGGATTTAACATTACCCGCGTTATATTTTTTTTCTGTAGAGTAGGCCGAGGTGAACGGACCTCCTGAGAATCTAGAGGCTTGAATGATAAAAGAAAAAAAAAAGAAAAGAAGAGAAAAAGAGGTGGTAACCAAACACCAAGATGGGAAACCAAATCCAAGAAACACACACCATCTCCATATCGCAGGGGTCTTCTGGACAGCTTGTTTTAGGTACAATACCGCCATTGTTGATCCTTGTCTAGGGTCGGGTCGTCATTTTGAACCGGATTTACAGCAACAAGCTTGATTAGAAATTACCTTTGACATCTGACCTAGGGCTTCACGGGGATAATACACTTTGAACATGGTCGTGGCCCGAGATAGGGAGGACATGAACATGGACCAGGTGCAGCCACGGACACGGACATGGGGGGGAAGAGAGGGCATGCGAACATGGAACATGGGGACATGGGATATGGGATATGGGACCAATCGAATCCGCAGGGTTTGATCAACAAAGTCGCCTTTCCCTCCTCGAGTCTTGCTATTCACTGACGTATTTCCCCTTACCCTTACTCCTCCTGAAATTTTGTCGACATGAATGCCGAAGCGGTCAAAGAAAGATCACGGGGGTTTCCTCTTGACAGGCTTGTTTTCTTTCTTGGTCAATGTCAGAAATTAGTCTGTATCAAAAGACGAAAAGCAGGAAGCGGATGAGTCGGGATTCTTCTGGACGTTTTTTCCCCTTCTCTTCGCCAAACAAGCCACCTGAAGCGAGGCGAGGGGGGGAAACACACTGTTTGCTTGTTGTATGGTGATGATGCACTCGGTGAATAGGGACTTTAAGAACGAAGAAAAAAAAAGTCTGTCGACTCGGGCTTATTCCAGTGGCAAAAAAGAAAAGGGGAAACCCCCCAACTTGAAGAAACAAGAGAAGAAATAACCCAGTTCGGGAAAAAACTAGAGAGTTGGCCATCTACATTTTATCCCTCTGTACTTTATTTGCTGGTCAGAACGAATAGGAAAAGAGAGGAAGCAAAAGAAGGTTCAGTATATATGTAACGGTTTTTTTTTTTTGAACGGGCGTCAGAATGCTATTCGCTCAACACATGAGGCATTCTGGTTCGATGCAACCTGCAAGCCCATCTCACCCATTCTCTTTTTTCTTTCTCTTTCCTGTGAGAAGAAAGGGAAAACCCTGACAAGGCCCTGAGTCGTGTAATCCACCTTGAAGGTGTGTGGATACTGGGTTGGGTGGGCAAATAGCGCCAGATACGTACCGAAAAGCTGCAACAGGTCAACCAACGGATGGAAGAGAGCGAAGATGCACGGGTATCGGGTTTGATATGTACCAGTTACTTTGATTCTTTCCTACTGGCGTCTGGGTACATGCGCCAAAGCGACCAAACCTTTCATCATCTTCATTCGAGCCATTTCCCCTTATCTCTATAGCAACATTTAACATCTGGTTCTAATCTGCCGGTATACAACGCTACTAGAAGCACCAGCGAGGCGTAGATGCTGTACAAGCAAGTAATGCGTGCACCACGGCTGCAGCTCAGCTCAGCTTTGTTGTCGCTTCTGCACCTCCAACCTGTTACCCGTTCCCATGCACCACTGCTACTGGTACAGCTTGCATTTGCATTCTGCAGAGCACGTTTAGCTGCTGCAGTACGTACCTCAAAACCTTCTTTCGAATTGGGGAGGTGGGATTTTCTTTTTGGGACGCTGTTATACTGTATGCTATAGCAGTTTGGAATTCATGCATCTGTATGCATTTCGTCCTTCCTTTTTCTCAATTCCACGCATCAAACTGTGTTGGTCCAGAAGAGGGGAAAAGGTCTCATTGTGAGATCTGATGAATCGTGAGTGTGCGTCTGTGTGTTTGTACCTGTGTGTGTGTGTGTGTGTGTGTATTATGTATCTGAGGCATCATTGCAAAAGTCAAAAACATCTCCGCCGATGTTGGTAGTAAACTGGGGTAACTAGGTAGTAACTACCTAGGTACCTATAGTGTCTTGAATCTTATTGCCAGCATATTTATGGTCTTTCATATCGTTGTTTGCCTGTGAGAGAAAGGATGTTGGACCTTCCTTCCATCTCGATTCTCTTGTGCCATGTACCTTTCCTTTCCACTCCTAACCCCCGGTGTCCCGTCCGGCTCTAACTTGCCTACCTTACTGTACCTAACTTAGAGGAAGGTTCTTTCTAATTTCTTCCAACCTTCCTAACCAGAAACAAAAGACTTGTACCTACCTTAGCTGCTTAGCACCTTGCTCTAGCACCTGCCCAGGCACCAGGTAGTACCCGTGCCTTCGCCTAATCCCCCCCTACTGTACCCATTTTCCATCCCCCTCCACTTCCTAACAGGTGGATCCATCCTTCCGCTGAACTCGTGCCAGCCTGGTCCCTTCCAATGAGGCGATCATTCTATTCTAGCTCGTGTCCTCCTTCTATCCCCCCACCATCCACCCCTTGAGTATCGCCTCCCGTGTCTCCAGTAAGAAACCCCCCCGACCATGGTCGGCTAGTCAAGACCCAAGCCAGACGAGACGAAATTCGACCTGTACTAATTAATTACATGTTTTCTGCCTTCTTGTCTCATTCTTCTTTGCTTTCTTCCCATCGCTTGGTAATTCGGGGTTAGACACGAAGCTCGGCAGCAGCGGGACAATTTTCTTGACACTTCAGTATCTACGCATCCTATCGTTAAGATCACTGCGAGTCCTTGTCAACTTTGATAATCCTTCCACCCCAGGCCGAACGTTTTCGAATTCATCATTCTGAGCCCTCAGTCGCATCACGACTCTACATGATTCGATCTGGTGTCGTCTCTTGTTGCCAATCTACTACCGTTCGCTGATGTTCGATTTTGTCATTTTTTCCAATCTAATCCGTTCTCCTATCGCCCTCCGTCTCACAATGCGACCTTGACCTCGACCTTTGACGTCTCTCCTGGTTAGCCATCTCTCCTTCTCGTTTGACACTTTGTCTTCCCCGGCTACCACCACTATCCCACAATTAGCATGGAGAACCTCGAAGGCATGCTCATGGTCCCTCCAGAGAGGGGCCAGATATTAGGTAGAGCTATATGGAAGGTCAGTTTTTACTGCTGTCAATTCCCAAAGCCAAACTGTTCTAACCCTTGCTGTCTGTATAGATGCGATATGTAGTTGCTGGAAGGCGCAACCTCTCGTCTGGAAACCCAAACAGCTCTAGCCAGCCTCACCGGGCGCAGAGTGGTCGTAATAATAGTTTTTCAGCAAAAACTTTGGCCAAAATCTCAACCGAAGAGTGTTGCTTGTTTGTATATAAGCACAAGGTGCGTACCACCGCGAATGGTCTTCCTACCAGTTTCTTTTTTTTGTCTCTTTTTTCTTCTTCTTTTTTTTTTTTTACAATAATTCCAGCGTGTTGACTGACCGATCTCAATTTCAGGAGGATACCGAGCCTATCCAGCAATGGCCCATCAGTTGTGTATCCGACTGTCAAGTTCAAATGGTGGCACATCGCAAGCAAGGTCCCGTCCTACCCACACTTGTTATTTCCATTGTCGATAAGGAGCGGAAGCGCCGGTCGAGCCGTGCTGCTGGTCTAATATCTTCAAGTAAGGAGTCCAGCTCAATGACATTGTGGTTCCGAACACCGCCAGAAGATCACCATCCTAGCCTCCATGAGTGGGCGCGTTTCATTCTTTCCAAGAAGTCGCCCATGAGCCCCGACAGCCCAATGTCTCCTACTTTTACGAACCCTTTTGCAGCACGCAGCCGTGACCCCTCGGACTATTTCAACCGCCCCACGAGTGGGAATCAACCGAACCGCCAGGATCAACGTGGCTTACAACACAAGAGCTCTTCACATACACAATCTACTGGAACCCGCGAACGACCCCTTACCTTTAGTTCTGAGTCTCCTAGTCTGCGATCTAAACGAAGCGATGTGTCGACCCCTTCAAGTGCAAACTATCCCATTCAACAAATGAATTTTCCTATTGCTGGGCAGCATTACACGACCGTGTTGCCGACCGACCTCCCATCACCTGTCGGGACTACTGGAGAGTATCAGGGGGAATTCATTGAAGGTTGGACGTCAGCTCAGGGTCGTTCCTCAACCATGAGTTCGCCTATCCGAGCACGTAGCAGTATCAGCTCGCAGCAGACCCCTCACCCTTCGATTGCCCCTACAGATTCTAGCTCCCCTGGGCCACGAGAAACCATTCTGGACAGGGCGTTTCAGATGCGATGTATCCCAGGCTCCGAGCGAGAGGTTCCGGGTGAAGAGAAGCTGAGCTCATTGGCACGGTTTGAGGCACTTATGCGTGAAGCTGATGAGAAGCGCAAACAAAGAGAAGCGGCCGAACGAGCCCAGCAGTTGGCTACACGTAGCGCCTTTGAGGCAACCGATAGCTCGGGCGACGACCAAGATACGGATTCGGATGATTTGGATGAAGACGCTTACGGCGGCTTGTCTGAGCGACGTAGTCCAGCCTTGATCCCATCCTCAACTCAGCGTACACTACAGTTCGCTACTGGCCACGAAAGTTCACAGGCCTCAATTTCCACCTTCGCGCTAACGCCAAAGGCAAAGTCAAGTATGCGCCGCGATTCCTCCTCAACACTACAACAATCCCCGCCAATTCGACCGCATACTTCTCATGCCAAGAGTCGTCCCGACGCAGCTCAGAGGACTAACAGTGCCTCCCAACTGGCATCGGGCATGAGCAAACTAGATGTCTCATCGCCCCGAAAAAAGACATCTGAGGAGGGGAAATCACGGTCAAAGTCTGATAAACGACTGTCTACTTCAAGTACAAAAAGGTTGGGTTTCACTGATTTCACCAAAAGATTATCGAGCACTAGCAACTTACTGGTCGTCCAGGCGAACAATAGTGGGAGGAATTCCTGGCGAGGCTCGGAAAGCTACGTCCAGCCCTCGACCGTACCCTTCCCGACGCTGAATTTCTAAGGCATAGAGACGTTCTTGCGCTTTCGAAATCGAGACAAACACGATGACTGATGTCAATGGCATAACGCAGTCAGTGCGGTTAGCCACGACGGAGGCTTTTTTACTTTTTTCCCTTTTTTCTTTTTTGCTAACCTAGAGATACTGAAGTGGGGGACCATAAAGGACAGCACGTTTTTATACCTTTTGTCGACACGGCTACGATCACATACCCGGCGTTATGATTTGATTTAGCGTGCATTGTACCAGTCACAAGGCAGCTTTTCTTCCTTGGTGTTCCTTTTTCTTGTTCATTATTTATGGTTCTGTTACAAAACTAACATTGCATCATGACGACTTGATGAAGAATGGGGATGAAGCAACCTGCGGTGTTTTTAGGAGGGTTTGGTATCTTTGATCTCGTCACGACCGGCGTTCGTTCATTGGTGGATGGCGAAATCTAGACCAGTTCTGTGCTTGTTCTACACGAAGGGAAAAGTGACTGAACAATCAGACGAAAGAGACGTTTTTCATGTCTGCTTGATGCGGCGTTGCTGGTGGTTATTTCTTTTTTGGACTGACCAATGTAGTTTAAAAACGAAGATAGAGATTAAATCAACCTTTATTATGGGTTTGGACAGATGAACTTGTCGCTATCTTGATTCATAAAATACGGTGTCGCATACAAGCTAAGTTAGGCTGTTATTGCGAAGTACGGAGACTCAAGTGATTGTCATGCTATTTTGAATGTGTTAAGAGCAAGAGTGTCTTATTTAACAATAATTTATATAATACCACATGTGGACTTCGTTGTCGTCAACACACCAAATTGACTTGTCATCGAGATATTTATTATATTTGCAGCAGCGACGGCGGCTGTGGCATGTTTTTATTTCCGTTCATCACTACTGTACCACCCAACCCCCCCTATGCTCAGATATTTGCTTCACTCCTTTACTCCCTACCATTCCCTGTTCATCTAAAAACTATGGGCGATCTCTGATCTCCCTTTTTTTTCTATCTCCAGCATCTGTTCCCATATGTAAACCACTGTGGCCTGCTTTAACTCCTGGTATCCTTAACAAAAGCTGGCTCTTGCATCTGTCACATCGTACACTCCCACTCCCCCCCCCCCTCCTCCCACTCCCTCTATCCTCTATCCCTCCTCAACATCCCCCCTCTCTTCGTCTT
>JABGLY010000006.1:0-12318 GCA_013623525.1 Fusarium dimerum
TTCATAATACAGTCTTCATTCAACACCAAGCCATGTCTTGAAATATTCACAATTGTTTGGCCCGACAGGTCCGCCCTCCTCGCATAGGTCGAACACTGGGCAACGACCACAGGGAGCTTCGGTGAAGGAGCTCACGTATGGCTCTGGCTCGCCGTCTCGGCTCGTAGGGTCTTCTCGACCGGCCCAGCTTGCTGTGGACTGCTTGGCGATGCGGCACACTCGGTAGCCGATTTTGCCAGCAACTTTCACAGGCTCGACGAGGTTGTCCCAGACAAGCACGTCTATCAACTTCTGTACGTCATGTTCGGAGAGGATCGTGTTGTGGGTGATACCGCTCGAGGAGAGAAGTCGGGCGATGTCGCGGACCGTTGGGTAGCCTGTGTAGCCGGCTGGGAGGGGGAGGAGGGCGTTTTTCCGAGGGGTGGTTGTGGAAGCTGTTTTGGCGGCTTTGGAAGGTGGCTCGTCGAGTTGGCTGGCGTCACGCTTCTTGCCCTTTTCCAGGCCACCTTTCACAACTCCCTTCTTAGGAGCCTGGGTGCGGGCAGCGCCGCCGTGAGTACTGTGGTAAGTGCTCTGACGCTTGAGAAAGTCAAACACAACACGCTGCAAGTCCCCGATGAAAGCCTCGTCGAGGTTTTGGTCTGTGTACCAGGGTCCGCCAGTGGCTCGATCGCTAGGCCGGATGGAGGCCTTGATGTACATCTTCTTATTCGGGTGTTCGACATTTTTGAAGGGTGCAATCAGTCCCTTGGTCTGCAATTGCTTGAGGGCGTTCTTGAGGACCGAGTCATGCATGTTGAGACGCTTCTGGAGGGTTTGAGACCAGATGCCATCGCCGCCCGAGTCGTCAATTAGGGAGTAGACCATGCTCTGCTCGTCTGTGGAACATTGCTTGTATCTTTCGAGGTTGGACAGTTAGCTAGACGATCACAGGAGGCGTATCGATATTTGAAGAGCCAATCGCACGGACATACTTGTGAGCTTCCTGGGCGTCGCGCCATTTCCACAAGACCTGCCCTGAGGCTTCGCGCATGGTGATGAAGAGCTTGTCATCACTAAGGGCCTGAACCACCCGCGCCAGCAGCATGAGATCGCGATTAGGAATGACATCTAGACGCAGCAGTTCATCCTGGGAGAACATATCGGAGCCGGATTCGCGACATCGGTCATATAGCGCCTCTTTCCAGACCGCCAGCTTTGCCGTTGAGGCATCGCCATCGACGGGGACTGGAGTTGGCATGATGGCGGGAGATAAAGATATATGAGTCAAGCGGGGGGCAGGGGGAGAGAACGGAAGAAAGCCAGTTGATGGCGCAGAAGGAATAAAGAATCGCGAGTTTGTAGTAATAGTTGGAGCTCTACATTGACGATATGAAATTGAATCAATAAGTAAAAGCAAGAAATATTACTGGGTAGATGTGGTTGAGTGGAGATGAACAAGTTCAACTTTCAAATTCCTTTTTTTTTTTTTTTCCTTCTGACGATAGTCATCCCCGCAGCCTCTCTCTTTTTTGGAGGCGACAGAGGGGGAGGGAGAAAGAAAAAGCATGCAGAATGTTCATAAACAACAGTTGCTTTATTTTTGTCTATGATTCTTGCAGCTTCCTGCAAAGCATACCGGATGATCTTCGGTGTGACGAAAGTTTGGTGGGGGACGGGCTATCGGTATGTGGAGGGAGACTGATAAGCGATAAGCGGCCCCTCCTCTTCAAGATGTGATTATCTGTTATCCGTGAAACAGGAAGAACACCATGGAATACTCTTGATAGATTTGCTTTTGATGCGTATTACTAGAATAGTGGTCTTGGTTCTCTGCTGGGGTATCGATAATGCAAAAGGCAGTAACCGCTATCAAATGACAAGCACTAAATAACTAATTGTCATCATGCTTAAAATATCGTTAGCCATTCTTGTTAAAATGTGCTATTTGTATCACTACTTCTTCATAGAGTAGAGGTTCGGTTGATAATTCGAATTCCAATATAAGAAACAAGCATTACTCTGACAAAGCAATAAATCTACTTGATAACAATATATAGATCCCAACGCTATGTTTACCGATAGAAAGACAAATCCCTGTGGTAGTAGGATACAAAACGAGCATCTGTGAATGGCTGGGCCGAGCCATCATCCTCAGGCCCGGAACTTCATGTCCTCCCATTACGCTTTATACCTACGCCTTTAACGCCTCACGTCAGGCCACAATCCTGCCATTCAGGCAGTACAAGATGCCCACATTTGACCCTCATGATTGAAACGGCCTTGACAGCTTTTGTAGAGCACACGAAACATCAACCCCCAATCGTACGATCGGAGCTGCAGCTGGACCTCTAATTCCCAGGAGTCTTACTCTTCTCCCTTGTCTCGGGAGCCTTCTCTTTTTCCGTGTCGACATCCATGGCTTCGACAGGTTGTTCGCTCTTGGTTTCACTCTCCTTGTTCTCCGCTTCTGCCTCTGCCACTTCCGCCGTGTTCACCGTCTCAATTGTCTTGGCAGTACTGTCGTCGATAGTCTTGGATTCGGCGGCGTTACTTCCAGCTGCAACTGAACCCTCCTCGACAGATGGCTCGTCTTGCATGGGCTTGTCGGCAGTTTCTTCGGCAGCGGTTTCAGGCTCAATCTCCTCCTTCTTTATTGTCGTAGTTGTTGTGTCCTCTACGGGAGCAGAATCCTCCATACCGACATCACCGTCATCATCCACGTTGTTCTGCTCGGTCTCCTTGGAGGCTTCGTCGGCTTGTTTGCCTTCCTCCGCAGTTTCCGTCTTTTCGGGCTCTTCTTTTTCCTTTTCAGTCTCCTTCTCTGTCACCTTGATGGCTTCCTTGGGTAGCTCCTTGTCTGGCTGTTCATGTGTCGACAGGTCCTCGATAGTATCGTCATTAATGTCGTGACCGTCATCGCCAGCAGGCTCCTCGGCTGCATTGCCATTTGTGCCGTTGACAGGTGAGGCGTTGCCGCTATCGACTTCCATCTCGCTTTTGCTGTAATCGATAAATGTTTTCTTAGGATTCTTCGGTCGTGTGGCGCCATTTGTGCGGGCCATTTCGTCGTCATCGCTGGCTTCGAACTCGGCATCGTGCTCCACGTGCTTATCCCATCGATGCTCTGTCATGCGGACGTCCTTGTTCTCATCCTCATCGAGGTCATCGAGTTCAGCCTCTTCCTCGTCAGTCATACCACCGAAAGGCTTTCGTGGAACATCCTGCATCTGGACGGAAGGCGCAGGTCCTGTTTGTCGAAGGTTGTCAATGACGGCAGAGGTAATCTTTTCGAGATACTCTCGGCTATTGGAATTTTCCATGTTGGATGAGCGAACGTTCAGCTCAAAATCGGGAGCATAGTACTGTTGAGGTTAGCATGATCCTGTAC
The DNA here is from genome assembly GCA_013623525.1 of Fusarium dimerum. Classification (NCBI taxonomy): domain Eukaryota; kingdom Fungi; phylum Ascomycota; class Sordariomycetes; order Hypocreales; family Nectriaceae; genus Fusarium; species Fusarium dimerum. The sequence goes on from JABGLY010000006.1 coordinate 3,371, forward strand.
ACAAGGCAGATTGTCAACATACCTCGTAGTATTCGTTGTAAGGTAGAGTTCGGTCCATCTCCTGTCCAACAAGAACGCCGGTCTCGAACGCCCAAGTACGAGCGACATTTCGCATGGTGTAGCCTCCGCCGCCAAGCACAAGGGTAGGCAGGTTGAAACTCTTGACGTAGTTGACACAGTTGGCGTGACCATCCATGCTCAGATTGAAGCAACCCAGCCGATCACCAGAAAGACTGTCTCCGCCACACTGCAGGACAACGGCCTCGGGCTGGTAGTACTTCATGACATTGGCAATGACAGGCTCGAAGATTGACTTGTACGAAACGTCCGTGATTCCGTCGCGCAGAGGAAAGTTGACAGCGTAGTTCTTACCCTGGCCGATGCCGGTATCTCTAAGCTCGCCAGTGCCGGGGAAGTATTCGCCGTACTTGTGGAACGAAACGGTCATGACGCGATCCGTCGTATAGAACGCCTCCTCAACACCGTCGCCATGATGAACGTCGATATCAATATACAAGACTCGCTTCTTGAATCGCAGGAGCTCGAGGATACCAAGCACAATATCTGTAGATGAGTCAGCATGATACGGGGATGGTCGCAAAAGTGAACGCACCATTGACATAGCAGAAGCCGCTTGCTTCGCATTTCTTAGCGTGGTGAAGACCTCCGGCCCAGTTGATCGCAATATCGCACTTTTGGCGGTTCAGGCGCGCGGCACCCTCCATGCTGCCACCAGCGCTAATACCGCAGAATTCGAAAAGTCCGTCAAAAACAGGACAATCGTCACCAACATTGTATTTGCCTTGCTCTCGCATGAAGCTATCCATGTTGTCTGGGGTGACTTTTTGTAGGAAGTCGATGTAATCGTCCGTGTGAAACTGGGTCATTTCGCCTCGAGTTGCAGGTTTCGCGCGCTATGTCAAAAGTCAGTAAGAGAGATGCGGCGCGCAAAAACGCGAAGGGTATAGTTTTCATGAGACGGAACTCACATAAATCTCCATCTTCTGGTAGAGGTTATACTGCATGATCAAGCTGTGCGCCAACCTGATACGATGAGGCTTCATAGGGTGACCGGTCACGTAGGCATAGTTGCCAATATCAGAATCATAGAAATAGGCGACTTTCTTCGGCGACGTGCCATTGAGGGCGGCCGAGCCGAGTTGAACTCGAATATCGTCACCCATGGTTATCGTGATGGAGGGAGTGTCGCAAATTCCGGTAAAGAAAAGAGGTACGAAAACAAAATGATTGTTCTTTGACGGGTATCTTCAAGAATGATTTTTGAACTGAATGCCAGCTAAAGGAAACTAAGCATGATCGACTAATGTGAGAATTGTTCAAGAGAAAGTTCTGGATCGTTTGGGAGGGGAGCAAATGCACAAGTTACATGGGCATGGGCAGAGGCGGCTGTGGATGGATACTCCGATTTGATGCTGATTGACAAACGATGGTACGGTACCAGGCACTTTACATCGGAAAAAGGTTGCTGCGTCAGGGCCGGGGCTGTCATCCACTACGTCGAGCTGTGGCGCTTGCTATATGATTGGCCTAGTGGAGATTAGAGGCCTACCCCCCATCATTAAGCGGAGCCAAGACTTCACCCCAGCCCCTGCAAGGCTGCCCTTGCCGCCACGCAGTCAAGCTACACGTGACATGACTAAGCTCATGAGCTGTGGCTTCCAGGCTGCCGGGCTGGCGTCAACGTCAACAACCATCTGGAGCTCCATCGACTACTGCATTCTAAGCATCAACACCAACAACGACAAAACCTCCCTACCTTTCGCCCCATAAATACAGCCCACGTCCCTGCTATAATCATCACGAGTTCACAATAAAATAATGGAGCGCTTCAGGAATTTGCTGGGTGGTGGTGGTATGAGCCTTGGAGGAGCTGCTCATGGCACGGTATGCTTGAAATAACATTAGCTATCAGCGATCAGAATTGGGTTGGGAACTGACAATGTCTTACAGGATAACACAAATCTCATTGATAACTCCGAGACCGTCTATATCTCTTCCCTCGCGCTGCTGAAGATGCTTCGACACGGTCGTGCAGGTGTGCCTATGGAAGTCATGGGGCTGATGCTTGGTGAATTCGTCGATGACTTCACTGTCAAGGTCATGGATGTTTTCGCTATGCCTCAGAGCGGTACCGGTGTCAGTGTCGAAGCTGTCGATCCTGTTTTTCAGACCAAGATGATGGACATGCTGCGACAAACAGGAAGGTTCGACATAGCTCCAACCCCTGCGGTCAAGTACTGCTAGCTAATGAAACTCAACAGACCCGAATCAGTCGTTGGCTGGTACCACTCCCATCCCGGTTTCGGATGCTGGCTATCATCTGTCGATATCAACACCCAGCAATCATTTGAGCAGCTAAACCCTCGAGCCGTCGCCGTCGTCATCGATCCGATCCAGTCAGTCAAGGGCAAGGTCGTCATCGATGCTTTCCGTCTGATTAACCCCCAGCTTCTTATGATGGGCCAGGAGCCTCGTCAGAGTACCAGCAACTTGGGACACCTTAACAAACCCTCAATCCAGGCCCTCATCCACGGACTGAATCGACACTACTATTCGATTGGTATCGATTATCGCAAGACGGCGCTCGAGGAGAACATGTTGATGAACCTCCACAAGCACACTTGGACCGAGGCGCTGGAGATGGATGATTTCCGACTGGAAGGCACAAAGAACCAGGAGAAGCTACAGCGTCTGGTAGCATTGTCTGAGGGCTACGAGAAGCGTGTTCAGGAGGAGACGGAATTGAGCAAGGAACAACTCAAGACCCGCTACGTGGGCAAACTTGATCCCAAGAAGCATCTTGAGGATGTCGGCCAGGAGCTTATCGAAGACAACATCGTATCAGTATCGCGGCAGATGATCGACAAGGAAGCAACAATGTCCAAAAAGGATAGCCCTGCAGGATCTAAGGGACAAGCGAACGGGGACCAGATGGACTTAGAAGAGGAGCTATGAGGAGGTTGATGGAAACAGCATGGGAACGGAATAGCGAATTTGGGAACGGGGCTTGTAAGACTACAGGGCGTTGGAGGCGGTCGAAATGAAAGATTTAGACATCCAGCCATGTATACAAAGTCTTGCACGAGCTGATGTTGTATGCATGGCATTTAATTCCTGCGTAGCCCTTGTTCTCTTGACATGTTTCTTTGTTCGGCGAAGGACAGTTTTGAGCTGACGTGTTTGGGAACAGCCAGTACTCCTTCGACCTAGCTGGTAAATGAACGAAGACAATGAACCTTGAACAATGGACAGTTTGCAGTGGGCTCTTTCTTTATATATATATCACGGGTGGTCTGAAGATCTTTGTCTTGTGCCTGTTCTCTCTTCACGACGTTTACTTGTTACCCCATTTGAGTTAACGAGAAACGGACTAACACGACAAAGGCATTGTTCTTTATTTGATTCTAGCAGGATCTAGGATACTTCACAGTCAGTTCACATCGCCAACGATCACAGCGCACAGCGTGCATTGTGATTCCCATCAAAGGTACAGTTTCCCTACCTGTCTTGTAGGCTTTGTCTATCTCAGACACTCCCATCGCGAGATGACCCTGTGTGGTTTGCTGACTTGTTTCGGCTCATCCAGAGATGATTATCGTAAAGGGTCACAACGACTCACAGCCCAGGAGGCACGATTTCATGCTGAAGAGAAGCGACGACGACGACAGCAAAGAGAGGCGCGCAGACAGCAACCGGACACACTAAGACAGGAGGATCTGGAATGGGGTGAGGAACATCGACAACGTCATGAGCGCCGCCAGGCTCGGCAGCAAAGCGGCGGACGAGAAAGACGAGGTGAGAACCATAGCCGACGACGTGAGCAACGACATGCTCAGCAAGAAGAAGAGGGTCAAGATCTAACCGAGCGACAACCTACTCAACAACATGACGAAAGTCGTGCCCGTCAGGATGAGGAGACTAGAAGAAGACACCGTGAGGACCGACACAATGCGGTTCAAGAATCCAATGGCGCACAAGGCGACGAGGAACTTGAAGCGGAGCGTCAGGACAGACGACGCCGCGCAGAGAGGCGTCGACAAGAGAGACGCCGCGGGGATCAGCAAAGACAAGAACCGGAGGCAAGGGAAGCGAATGAGGGAAGGGAGGCAGAGCATCAAGTTGTACCACGCAACGATGAGAACCAGATCACTACCAGTGTCTACGTTGAGCGGCAGCGCTACAGCGGACCAAAGATGAGTCGTGAGACGGTCTGTGAGTTCATGGCCGAGATTTCCCGTCACTTTTCTCACATGCCCTACACTGTCTGCGGTCTAGGCGCGCTGGTATACTACGGTATGCGCAGACGCCCAAACCATCTCAGCGTCATCTGCCCTCACTCGTCCGAGTCCGCCTTTCGATGCTGGGCCGTCGCTCAGAATCTCCAGCAGGTCCCTACCAAGAGCGACACGTGGTACATCCGCACATCCGACGGCGTCACCCGCATGTTCCACGTCCAATTCCTCCAGATGGAATTCAACATGGCCCACAAGGTCAGCACCCGCGATTCCAACGTGACCATCCTCTCGTTGGCGGGACTCGCGGATGAGCTTGCTCTGCTGTATGCGCAGTCGTTGCCGTATGCGTCCGAGAATACTCAGAATGAGTTTGCGGAGAGGATGCGCTTCGTTCTGGCAAAGATTGCAGAGTACAAGAAGGAGGAGCACATGTTGAGGTCGGAGAGGGTGAGGCATGTGTTGAGTTCTTCGTTCTGGGTGCCCTTTACGTTGACGTATCCGGATACGGTGCCTATGTTCGAAGCTGCTGGGTTGGAGATGCCCGAGGAGCTTTAGAGGAGTTGTTGGCGTATATATTCTTGTTGAGGTCAGACTTGCATACCTATGTAATGACAACTTCTGTATAGATTTGTGCAGTTTCTAGTTTTGTATATCCTACGTAAAAGAATGAGTACCTTTAATTATATACATAAATTTTGTCAAGTCAAATTAGCCGATCCTATTGGCTGTGAATCACTGTGAAATCTGCCAAGAATGGGACTCATAGAGAACAACCAAGATAAGATGTGTGAGCGCTTGTGAATTTTATGTCATCTTTTGTTCTTCTGCCCTTCTGGAAGATTTGTATAGCTTTGGAATGATTTTCTCTACCTCGAAGTTTGGGTATCCTAATCATCATCCAATGTTCATCGCCTATACATACGTGTACTAGAAGTCGTGTTTTTCCAACCCAATTTCCCTTCGATAACATGACATCCTCCGTTTATGAAGCCTTGTGAGTGTGAAACATAGCAACTGCAAAATCAGCTGCCTCAGCCCCGTAGATGGTCACGTAGTTCATGTGAGCGATGAGATCCTCGCCATCGACCTGGCAAAAGGGGTCGCCGCGGTCACAGAAGGATACCATCCTGTCTGCAACCTTGGCGCAGCCTTCGGGATAAAGACGGGGGAAGATCTATTTCACGTCAGTTTGTCTTGCTTGTTAGATAGCTATGTCGAGATCTTACGCCGTCTTTCTGTCCGGTGCCACGATTGTAAGATTGGTCGTGGGTGTAACTTGGGTCGCCCATGAGGATGACAGCAGCGACTAAATACGTTAGTTTACAGTTATCCAACCCGATACGAACGGCGTTCTGTTTTACCCTTATCAGAGATCCTTGCAGCTTGGGGGCCAGTGGGTGGGAATCCTCGAGAGCTGGCTCCGCAGAAGACATCACCGGCAACATGAGCACCCTGGTGAACCAGTTAACAACAAGACCATCAAGACAGGAGTGGCCGAATTCACCTGCGAATATCCAAGAACAAGGATCTTGGTGTCAGGGCATCTGTCTGCATAGTTACGAACAGTCTCAGCCATCACCTCAACACCTTCTGTCTGGGACGGCATGTAGGGTTCGAAAAGCGCAGGATAGACAATAGGTTGGATATCAGAACCCTTGATACGCTGAGCGATGAGCTGGGCAACTTGGCCGATGACACCAGCACCCTGGGGCTCGGCACTGCCACGAGCGACGACAATGTGTGCTCCAGAAACACACTTGGGCTGTTCGTTATCGGCGGTGACCAGCGCGACGAGGAAGACGAGGAGGTGAAGAATGAAGAGCTTCATGGTAAAGTAACAGTGGTTTAGTTGACCGTGAAGAAAGTGATTGTTTTTTTTTCTTATGTAAATAAGACAAGATAACGAAGGGAAGACGGATGAGTTAAGAAAGAGAATACATGCAGAGATGAAGATGGATGGAAGACGGTGACAAGTGGGAAGTAATATTGCTAGTGACAATGCACGAATCTCCCGCAACAACCTATCGTCTACCTTGTTTACAGTGAATATCATCCGCCACTGACAAGACCGTTCCTAGCCTTGATTCAACACCCAAACAAACAAAACCACGCACATACCCCCTCTCATGGGCCTTTGCTCCCCTTAGCTCCCCATCCCGAACACTACAACCATCCATTGTTAATATTATCGTTGAGGTTTGCTATAAAGTCCACAAGCATCTCGGCCACGAACGCGGCAGCCTCGTACTTATACTTGGACACATACTCATAACCCGAGATGCTACCCTCCAAGCCTCCTCTCTGGTCGGTTCCGCCGCAGCTGTGATCTTTGTTGTCGCAAAAGGTCATCCACTTGTAGATGATGGGCTTGCAGGGCGTCATTTTTTCTCTCGACCATTTCTGTAAGGCAAATGTTGCGTCAGTATATTCCTTTTCTTCTTTCTCTATCTTTAGCTGCTCAGTGGTAGTCAAGGCTTCTTGCTTACACCTGAAGAATTCCAAGGTCGCTCATATCTCATAAGTTTGTTGATGGTGCCTCTGATTCGCCGCTGTCTCCAGTCGAGTGTAGGATCAGCCAATGTTAGAACTGCTGCGGCTATTTTGAACGTCAGCCAGCGTCCCTGCGCCCAGGTCAAGCGGTAGGCCTGTCAAGGAATACTTACTGTGGTTTGCAAGATGGACTGGGAAGGGGTCGAACTCTGGCCAGCCTGGGGAACTAGCACCGCAAACATAATCGGAGACAACGTGTGCACCCTACAATAATTAGTAAGTCCATAACTTTACGTGAATAGTGTTTCGGATCCTCCTTACCAGCGAGTAGCCAACGAGGACGACGGGTGTGATGGGACACTTCTTGACAACCTGATGCATCTTCTCGTTGATGATCTTCAAACCATAGGCATAGCTCTCGTTATACGTGGTACGGTCTGATAGTTCCGTGTAGTCCAGGGGCGATACTTGGATATCCCCTACGTCGATGGCGACTTGAGTCACGAGCTGGCCGAGGACGCCCGCGCCTTGTTCCCAGAGGCCAGGGGCGACGATGAAGTGGGCACCAGAAGGACAGTCCTCATCTGTGCCACCAAGAACATCTTCCACTGCTGCCGCCAGGGTTGCCAATAGGGTGACGGGCCAGAATACCTTCATGTTGTAGATTTCTGTTATTCGTCAGAGATGGACTCGCCGCAGTGCTACAGCTATCGTGGATGTTTAGGGGAAGAAATTATAGAAACTCAGATTGAAGGAAGGAAATATGAGAGCAATTTTTATTATACATATACATTCTGTTCTCTGGAGCTAGGCAGAACTTCTCTTCAGGTCACTTGCTTTAAACAGTTGCTGCTGCTGCAGACTTTGAGGTTGAGGTAGATGAGAACAGATGTCTATACGGTTAAGGACAATATAATATCAGGTGACATAGAGAACAGTAGGACTCTGCTGGAACAATAGAATTCTATTCTCTGTGAGTCATGGCGTCAATTGAAAGATTATAGGTAGGTACCTACCTACCTAGGTAATGTAATTGTGCTCATGCATGCTTGATGACACAAAACCTCCAAGTAGAGAGACTCGTGCATTAACTTAAACTATCACTGCAGAGAGATTGGGTGAATAGCTGCATCAAATTCCAGCTCTATGCTAGAGATTGTTTGAGTATATAGTCTCGCTATTTCACAATGAGGCTAGCAATGATTTCACAGAACAGGTCAGAGATCGGGTTGTATGGTTTGGTCCATGAGAAATTAATCGTTCAGGAGATAGGAGCAGGTTTACCCTGCAGTTTTTCCACGATATCGAGGGTATCAACACATATCACAGATATGTTAACCCATATCAATTAAGAAAAAAAAGGATGACCACTAATTTCGCTCTTTTATAGTGATAGAAAAAGGCAGCTGCTTGTCTGTTGCATTGATCTTCGGATGTGTAAACAGACATATATGGTGGTAGTTCAACCTAACGCGGCCAGATAGTGTAGAGACAATGGGGAAGACAACGCAGAAGAAACCACTTGGGTGACGGGTCGGAACGGAGAGATTAACAGGAGCTAATGAAGTGGATATCATCAAGACGCAGAATGAAAAAAGGTTGATTCACTTATAACCATCGAGTCGGATAGAATTGACGAGAGTGACGGAATATTATTGTGATGGGTAACAAATACCCTACTTGTATTGGTTAAAGCCAATATATTCTAAAATTTGGTGCACCCCTTCAGCAATAAGCAGCTCGCTTAGCTCAGTTGGTCAGAGCGTCGTACTAATACTCTATCCGAGTAATTTGTAATGCGAAGGCCATAGGTTCAAGCCCTATAGTGAGCATATGAGACTCAGTGAAGTCCGGATTTTTATTTTTTTGTTCCTTGCATTTGATAACCTCGTCCGTTCAACTCAGCTCGTAACCTGCATACCCTCTCTCTCTATGCCCCCAAGCACTACTCATCATACAGACACGATCATTTTTGCATCATTCAAATAAAATCCATCCAGTTCTTATTTGTGCTGAACAATATTAAGAAAAAGATAATAAAAATGACATTTCATTCCAAAAAAAACTCCCTGCCCATGTTATGTATGGTATGAACCGATCCATGTTGCCCAATGAATCTTATCCTCTCCCCCATCTCTCGACAGTTTACAAGGATAAATGAGCACCACACTTCTTCCCCCGACTTCCTTCAACGTCCAGTCC
>JABGLY010000007.1:0-74564 GCA_013623525.1 Fusarium dimerum
GGGGGAGGGGGGAGGGGCCGCCCAAGGATGTTGAACATGAATGGGATCATGAAGTTCAAAGAGCCAACGAGAAAACAACCCGATCTAGCGTGCACATTCGCCCTCCAACACATTAATTCTCATTTACTCTCTGCATCTACATAATTCACAAATTGGCCTAACATCTTGCACAACCCCGCACTACTCGACAAGCCAGAAAGGATCATGGCAAACAACCCACTTCCCTCACCATGCTCGATTGATCTATGGTCTGACAACTAGCTGATAATCGTGGCGCTGTAAGGCTGCTTTATCCTCTGTACAGTAATCCTGGATTTCCTCTTTGTCCACTTCCACATCTCCTTTACTCCTAATCCATCCAGCTCTAACAAGTTAAGCAGCCTTAGCACCCAACACAGGATGGGCTGTATTTCTTTGCCATGGCATTCATCTCTCACAGGAACCTAGCAGAGCCCGCATGCGCCTTTACGTGGTGCCATCAATCGGGGTAAACGAAAAAGCTAAGTAGTATTGGTTGATGGCTCAAGCATGTAGCCAGCTCAAACAGCGAGTTCCGACGGCAACTTTCCAGCAGCATTCACAGCCAGGTTAGGCGTTCTGAGTCCCATATGCACAGTGGAAAGCCACGAAACGCGGTTATCACGTTATTGGGTGTCGGTTCAGGTACCCCTATAAACGGCTTGTTAAGGGCTAACCGACATTCAAGCCTCCAGCACGTCACTCGTGAATCCAATTCGTCTGACTTGCATTTTATTGGGCTGGGCTGCATAAGCTTTAACAAATTGTTGCTTGGCCGTGTCGGGACATCGTGAGAGAATAAGAAGAAAAAGGCTGATGGGCTGCAGTAACTGAACACTCCCAGTTAGGCCAAGCTGGACAGTTGATGATGCTGAAAAGGCGTTTTTTTCTTCAACATGTTAGGTAAAGTGAACATCGCCAGCAGCATCAATAGTTTCCATTTCCAGGTTTTCGTAAAAGCCACTCGGCTTTGACGACAGCCGAAGAATCAAATCAAGGTCATGAGGTCCTTGATGGAGAGGCCGAGATAAGCTGCCATGTTCGTTGCGAGAAGAGACAAGACTGTCTTGCCGTACAGGACAGGTAAAGGCGTTGCTCGATTCGTCTCGATCAAGCCTCAAGACTATACCCTGTTGTGTATCCTACTACTTTGAATTTCAAATCAATAGCCTGCAACATCGCTTCGATGGTTTGGCCGTCGGGTAGGCCATTTCCGTGACGTCTATACTACCCTACAATACGTCGTTGATTCTGACCGATTCATTGCAATGGGTTGCTTGATTTCAAAAACTTCGCGTCAGACGCGGACCATCAATCCTTCAATTCTTACGGAACCCACTCCGGCCTGCAGATAATATCAGTATCACCGGTCTGATCATTTTGGAATATCTGATGATCGTCATTTGTACGGTAATAAAAGTCACTAGCCCTGGTACAAAAGGACCAAGTGAATGCTGACCATACCGATACCCGAGCCCCCCTTACAGACTTCTCACAACTGCCTTTTCCCATCAGGGCCGTGTCTACACCCACTCGCACGTTTTTATTAGTTGGGAAACCATGGCGATCCAATCTAGAGCTTCCCCACAGTTCCCGACCTCAGAGTCCTACTCTCCTGCTTCTCTTCCCCTCTCCTCGTGGCCAGTGGGTGTAGCGTGGTTGGTGTTCCGGCAGAACCGACCTGACGTTGAGCTGCATCTCTGAGAGAGTGTCTGTCCAAGCGGCGTCGGCTTGCCTCAGTCTCTGCCTGTGGCATTCATGCATATGCGGGCAGAACAAGGAACAGCATTTTTATTTCTTTTTTTCCTCCCTTGGTTCCATCTCCCCATCTTTCCATAGCTGTGACCGGGATAATTTGTAGCACCCATGCTATTTTTGTCAGTGAGGGGAAATACGAGCCCCTATGCAAGCTAATGCAAAGACAACAGGAGGTGTTGTTGGGAAATTTCCAGCTCAATCGACGTTTCTTATGTTAATTCTCTGCTTAAATCTTATTATGTCATAGATTGGTTTTGAGCATAACATGCCAACATACATGCAGCGTGTGCTGATGCATCGTCAAGCCTATCAACCATCAGTCTGGACACATACTTCGTCATCGTGGAAGATCAATATGCTGTACTATTATCGTACGACATGATGCACAAGTACTATCAGAAGCAGTAGAATCGGCGTTCCTATGCATTCGCCAGGAGGACAACCCCAGGCTGCTGGGCTTTGCAACACAGGGATATGTTAGCGTGATGTAAAGCTCCCGGTCTTCCGAGATATAAGGCTATTATTAAAACTTTATCACAAATAAGCCTGAGACAGGGGAACGGATAATTCAACCAAACGCTTCGGTAGTATTGTTGGGAAACCATGTGTATAGAACCGTCCAGGGATCCTTACCCGGGAGTGGTAATGAGCGCTTCTCACAAGACGCTTTGTCGGAGATAATAAAGAATCAACTCTCTAGAACGTTTAGAAATACATGAAGAATCTTCATGTCGATTTCTGTGGCTCATGCCACCAGACGATATGGCTTCCGTTTGCCATGTGTGTTGTTCGTGGGAGAGAATGGTTTTCTGCGGGAGAGGAAGTTGACGCCTTCAGCCACCGGTATCAATAGCTGCAACCACTGTCAGATCGATAGTTTGTCACTCAAAATCCCCTCAATCCATCTCTGTTTGTCGTGGAATCCTTGTGGAAGGTATGCAATGGTGTGGTTTTAATCACAAACGGTCAGAGCAGCACGGCCCTGATGGGTAGAACAGCCCGGGTGAAACTCAACTCCCCATGAGATGTCAGTGTAGATGATACTTGATGGTGTGCATCATGCATTAGAGAAGAGCCCAAAACGTGGTGAAACTCTCTTCATCGTGCGTGATGCTTAGTTCTCATCGATGCTATCCCTCCCATCTCCATCGTCTGTCCTGCATCGATCTCCGTGGCTCGATGCTTTGATGGGCGTCGGGGTGAGATGGTGACAGGAATCCCGCAGATGCAGCAGTAAGTGCATCGCAGCATCTCCAATGCAGGAACAATGTGGTGAAAGCTTCGTCGGGGGCAGTGGCGGCGTAGTGAATGATGCGGACTCCAATGATAACGAGTGTCGATGCTGGGTCAAGCGTTGCCAGTCACCATTGCTCAACGATCAACAGAATAAAATCGTACTCTATAGATCAAGACTATCGAATATCCTCAACTTGTTGATGAGAATCCTCAATTCATCTCGGACCTCCCAAAAATATCCTCACAGGGCCGACAGCCCAGTCATTGCCCCATGGTATTTAGACAAACACCAAGCACAAGGACTGGTTCAAAGAATACGATCCCCCCACATGCATTCATCGATTCTCTAGATTCTGATGTATGGGCACCATCAGGAAATCTTTTTGACTTCTCCCTCTCCCTTCACTTGTCGGCATGGCTTGGGTCTATCGATATTGACGAAGGGACGGCTTGTGTCAAGGTCGAGACACCCTCACTTCATCTCCTCTCGATACAATTCTCGCCACGATCTGATACAATGAGTGGCATAAAGCCATACGATGGCACTTGACTCAAGAATGCATCTTCTGTTGATTGAAAAGGGGGTGACTCGTGTCTCTAGGCCTTCCCACTAGCAGGCAAGTCTGTATATCATGGCAGCCCATTGGCGTAGCCCTCTGTTTTTTTTTTTTTTTTTGGAGATTTATACTGTATCTTGACTTGAGTTTAGCTAATATGCTTGTTCTTGAGGCGCATTTCAGCGTGGGAGTTGGTGGTGGTGTGTGATCACGACATCATGGTGACAGCTGGTGTCAGAGCCTTGGGCCCTGCTGTAACTGGTTAGCTAAAGCTTGATTTGACGATTTTCTGCCTCTATAAAGAGGAGAGATTTGGTTCAGTCTAAATTTTCTTGTGTGATACGAGAGATATAAATATCTGGATTTGTCCCCCTACTTCGCAGGTCAGTCGCCACTCTAGTACTTGTTATTCGATCTGGGTGACTAAGAAACAAGACAATAACAAGTTTCTCTTCACATGAATACCAATTCCAACCTTAACAACATTGTTTCAGTTCAATCATTGAAGAGTTACTGATTATGTGTCATCATCAGCGGTACATGAAGTTGGGGGCTAGGTGTGTGCTTGGGAACCCCTAGCCAAAAGAACTCACTAGGAACGACAAAACGAACAGACAGACAGCCCCAGAACTAGCACTCCAGAAGTGGTCGATAATTCAACTAAATGAATGCCCACGGAGTAGATGACCTGGGTTTGCCACATCAACTCAGTCATTAGCGACAACTCTTGTCATCGAGAGAGATTTCGAACTCAAGGCCACCACAACAACAACCCATCTTACACCTACGAGGTAGCCCTAAGCTAATAGAGTCGGACTGCTTAATGCCCCTAAAGTTGTCGAAGAAAGTATGTAACGTCCCACCAACCAGATTACGCAACGCAATACGAGCGAAGGGTCTGGAGACTTCGTGAGACTTTAGGATAAACGTGTGTGGTGTTTCCGCGATCGAACGGAAGATGTCTGTATAATTAATGCAACTCTTAAAATAGTTCTTGTTATGTTACTGTTGGTGTTTGTAAATGATTGAAATACGATTATACCTCTACACAAGGTTTCTGACAGAATGACTGCGGCACTTAGGAATACGAGGGGTTATTATTTCAGCCTATGGACGGTGTGGAAGCTTAGTGTGATAGTTGTGGACGGAAACTAGTGCGGTTGTCTGGTGTAACGTGGGCGTTGTGCTATCAGCGTGGATGTATTGTGAGTCTGTCTATTTTTATCTGACGTTTTGAATTTAATTGCAGAAAAGGGGTAAATGTCGGTATGGATAGTTGTATTGGATACAGCAGGTGTCATCTGGACAATATTGTAATGGATCTAGAACGCCATCGATCCTTTTTCTAGGAGACGCCTCTTTAGTGACCCGGCCGAATTCTAATGATGTGGGAGAGACCCGATGTTGGTCGTCTTAGTCGTCGTACAGGAAGGACTATTCATGCTACCGAGTTGCCTGACCTGTGCTGTACCATATGGGTGGCAGATGTGTGACTATATTGCCGCAATGAAAGGTACTGTTTGTCAGAGAACCGGTGCTGAGGCTGTTGTCCGATTCAGAAAAACACTCTTCAGTTGTATAGCCGGGAAGTCAATGTTGTGCACCCCTTTTGAAAAGGATCACGCGCTGATGCCTCATTCCATCCGCTATGCCCTCATTTTGTTCCTCAGATACTACTTTGAGGTAATGTAAAATCAGCATTATTTACGTGACCAGAGATTTCTAGTCTGAGTTGGTTAGTCAGAAATAGATGTTAATAAAGTCAAGTCAATGTTACAACGTTTTACATCGGTTTGCATGATAGTGACAGTCAGTTTACTTGAATGACGTGAAGTAGGTATCATGATAGCATTGGTCATGACCAGACAAGCCCCAACATGGTCATGTGGAAGGGTCCCCTTGCTTGCCAAGGCTGGTCGGATATTTGTTGCTTGGCATACCTCGATGTGATCCAAGCATAGTAGAGATACTTTCTGTCACTCAGTTGAAGTTTCTGCAATGCAGAGCGTGATAATTTTTCATCCCGATGGAAATTTCGGGTAATAGCCCATATGTAAGTACTGTTTTTCCAATAACAAGACACTATCAAACTGTCTAGCTGCAACGAATCAGAAGGATAACAAGACAGGAATAAATGTTTCCTTCAGCATAGCTAATGACTATATCACATATTCTATCAGAAAAGTCTAGGGTAGCAATGATAAACTAACATGTACCGCATTCTCTCATCAACAGTCTGACATGCTTGCAGTGAGGAGAAAGATCGACATTGTAACATGATCAACTTTATTAGCATCGATGTAATGTTATGTAGCTGTCGTCACAACTGGGTGCCCAGACTTGCAGGAATAAAGGCCTAGTTGACGATAGTAAAAGCCAAGATAAAACACTATCATGTCTTGTGCCGTTTAAGCATTCTTGCGAATTAATCTTGGTTGTTGTTGTGGAGAAGATGGAGACTTGAAGATCAAACACGGGCTTTGAAGTCTTGTGACGTATGGTTTACACTTGCCAGGGGATGGAACTATCACCCCACATACCGAAATGCCAATCAAAGGTGCTTAATGCTAAGAAAATCAATCACGAAAATATGGACAACACAACACCATGATTGATCTCAATATCTTGTGGTCTTGTGGTTTCTACCGTTTGACATCCGGTTTATTCCCTTTAACCTGTGGCTGGAAAATGAAATGTGGCGTCGTGGCTGACGACATCGACGAGCTGGAACCAGAAAACATCGTCATGATCCAAAGAGTATACTACGTAGTATGTGTCAGAGTAACAGAAACGCGTAAGCAAACCTTTACCGCCGAATATCACTCTTGGCTTGGTTTCCGTAGTGGACAAAATCAAATCCTCCTAGATATCTAATCAAAGATGTGGGCGGGATATGTGGCTCAAAACTGTGGCAGTGCGTCATTCTAGCCACATGAATCCGAGAAATCACCAGAATATTCGCGTTCCAACGTTGACATCGTCTTGTTTTTTTCTCTTTTGTTTTTTTCCGCATCAAATGTTGCAGCCAAGAATCCTAAGCGTAGACTACCAAAAACATAGTATCCACTTCATCCCTTTCAAACGGCTTGATTTCCTTTTCAACCACCATTGGGCACGTTCACTACTTGCATCATCGAGCGAATCCTCACCCCCCACGTAACAGCCAATCAACCAATTTCTCTCCCCTCTACCCCAAAACAACCGCCAAGGAATCTCATTGGTAAACTCGGCAGAGAGATGCCGGGACTTTACTTCATAATAAGCGAAAATCCCTGATTCTATGACGCGAGATTGTCCCCTAAGATTGACAACAACCTTTTTATCGGCAAAAACGGCTTCTCTCTATGCTGGGCGTTTCAAGAATTGACAGGGGAGAAAAGGACCAAAGAAAAAAAAAAGACAAGAGAAAAAGATGGATACGGAGGAAATAATGTTAACCTTGTGGATAAAGCTTAGCAGTTATGATGATTCTGCTGTCATGAGATGGGGTGACGTCAAAAATTCAACATGACAGTCAAGAACAAGATATTGTCCATTTTTGAAGCATACCACCAAACTTTACATATAAGCATGTTTATTATTCCCATCGAATATAGTTTTTTTAATTCCTCTCAAGCAATCAACAAACCCAGCAAAGTCCACCCATCTTGAAGGCCCTTTGACCTCTTATCCCACCATCCCGCTCACCTTGCTGGCTGGCATTAGACACCCACACCCAACATGCCCATCTTTGGTAAAAGGTCAGAGGCTACTCAGCCTAGAGAGAAAAAGGGTTTCTTTGGACGACAACGTTCATCTCGCCATGTCGAGACATATGCCATGCACACCAGGCCTACCTTTGGTCAATGGCTGAAGCACACATGGTTGGACCTGGTTACTATGGCCATTATGGGTGCTGTTGGTCTTGGTGTAAGTCTTTTCTTTTCTTTTGCATGTATCTATTCCAAGAGTTCCCATCATACTAACAACATCTGCAGGTCTACTACGCTAAGCCCGCTCCTGCGAGATCCTTCCCCATCACCTTCCAGGACGGTGAAGTCGTCTACCCCCAGTTCGCATACCCTCTCCGAGGCGAGATCATCCCCATCTGGCTGGCTGCTTTCCTTGCCAGTATGATTCCCATCTTTGTCGTTCTCTGCATGCAGATTCGCGTCCGTTCTTTCTGGGATGTCAACAACGCCGTCATCGGAATTCTATACTCTCTCATCACCGCCGCCGTCTTCCAGGTCTTCATCAAGTGGCTGATTGGTGGACTGCGACCTCATTTCCTTACTGTCTGCCGGCCTGACGTGAGCTTGTCCGATGGTGAGGGCTACAACGAGGCTGGCTTCAAGCAGCTCTTCTTCACCCCTGATATCTGCACCGGAGACCAGAAGCAGATCAACGATGCTCTTGAGGCCATGCCTAGTGGCCACACCACTGCTGCTTTCGCTGGATTCATCTACCTCTACTTCTACCTCAACGCCAAACTCAAGGTCTTTTCCAACTATCACCCCGCCATGTGGAAGCTCATCGTTCTCTACATGCCTGTTCTCGGTGCTGTCCTCATTGGTGGTGCTCTTACTATCGACAAGTACCACAACTGGTACGACGTTGTTGCCGGAGCTATCATCGGTACCATGATGGCCTACTCTTCCTACAGAATGACCTACGCCGCCGTTTGGGATTTCCGATACAACCACATCCCTCTCAACCGACTTGCTCCTTTCGACTACACTGGCCACAACATGGATCTGGCCGATGCTGTCTTCACCCGAAAGGCTGGCTGGGGTGACTACGGTGGTATGACTGGAGGCAAGGGCCGTGGTCACATGAATGGCCACAGTCACGGACACATGAACGGTCACAGTAACGGTTATGCCAACGGTCACCATGACGGATTCACCAACGGCCACATGAATGGTCACTCGACTACCAACGGTTACGGCGACGTCAATGGTCACGGTGCCATGAACGGCGAACAGATCCCTCGACGACCTGTTGGCACTCATGCTCCAGAGCACATGGTTTAAGACTATTGTTTACTTGACAAATCCATATTCAAACCGTACAGCTATATTTCATATCACTTTTTGGGGGGAGTTATTTGATGTCGTGGATAGCAAGATGTTGACGTGGGGGATATACCAGGGACGCATGTATCGAGGATGTCAAGAATGTTGGACTGCAAGTTTATCTCATGTAATGATTAACGATAATTACCCTTAATTCAATCAAACCATAACACCTGATATATCCGAATCATGACTTCATGTGGTTACTTTACAGAGATGAATCATCTACAGCCAGACGATATCAGGACTACCCCCCGGTAACATCATCCTAAAAGGCCATCCTTGCTCACCATGAATACTCCCCACGATTTTTTTCAACCACCCCGTCGCTAGCACGGGTATAACATACTCATACCTCTCCGTTCTTGAAGTTTCCACTGCCGTGTTCCACGATTGTTTGCCTGCCTCAACATTCCCAAGAGCCAACTGTGCGTGGGCCATGGACAAATACAGCACAGAAGCTGTCCACTTGTGTCGTGTCCTAAACGTCGATAATTGCTCCATCGTTTCAAGAGTATGTGTCCATAGTCGCAGGGCTTTGGTGAAGTCAAGCTGCTCGTGGGCACAACGGGCGGCAAGTATGAGTCTCCGCATATGCAACATTTGGTCATTGATATCGTCCAGTTGTGGAGGTTCGATCTCGGCTAGTCGCTGCAGCCTTGACTCTGCTTCATCCATCCTACCAAGACCAATGAATGCATCCACGCTGACTAGGTTAAGGCGCCTATACGGCCGGCTCTTCGTTTGCGCTTCGACAATACCATCTATTTCTGGCTGTAAAAGGTCAAGGGCTTCTTGGTATTCTTGCAGCTCGCAGTGTATCTCGGCAAGTCGGCTGATGATCAATAGACGGGTATTCTGTCGAATAGGTTGTGTTGATCCTAGCCAAAGGTGCTGCTCTAACGAGGCTCGAGCCGATTGAAAGTCGCCAACCGAGTGGAAGAACTTGGCTGCTAGACCTTGAAGCCTTCGCGTCACTTCAATCTCGAATATTGAAAGTGGCTGTATGCCCTTCCATACATACATAGAGGAAGCGACATCGGTGTCATATCGTTGAACTTTGTTCTCTAGATGAGAAATGTGCAGTCGTCCCTTGAGGGCATTGTCGCAGTGAGTGGTGATCTGGTGGTTCTGGATCATAAATTCATGAATCTTGGCGTCAGACTTGTCGAGGTGGCCGTTAAGACGATGTACGATGCTCTCGAAAAGTGTGATAGAAGCGTGGTAGTAGAAGGACATGGATTTGCGCAGATGAGCTCTCGCTCTTTCGATAGCCATGCTGCGGATGGCGAAGGAGTCTCTTTCCGTAAAGTACAAAAGGGCGTCGATTACGTTGGTCTTGAGGTAGAGGGGCACTTTTTTCTGGTCGATAGCGTTGATGAGTAATTCCCAGCTGGCCTTTTTCATGTGCACCGGCCTGTCGATACTTAGCAGATGTAATCATGTAGTAATGGACCAAGAAAACATACCAGTTGGTCTTGCCTTCGTAAACAAGAGGGCAAGAAAAGCATATGACCTTTAATGCAGTGGCTGCCATGCTATCTTCCGTCTCTGCGGACAGCCCTCTGGTTAGGGACGGTAGTAGATCTTGGTGAATGGACCAAGTGGTTGTACCATCTTCAAGTATTGTCTCGGAAATTTCTGGACGTGAGCCAACTTCAGAAAGACAGTTGTCGTCCGACAATAAGTCGACAAAATCAGATGGGATTCCATATTCTGTTGCTTTGATGCTCTGCAACTCGCCAGCAGCAGTCCATCGTTTCCGGGGTTGTCGGACGCTTTTTACCAAGTCCACAGGGATTTGTGAGCCGCCAAGAGCAGTAATGAGCAAGAGCACCCTGTCGGACTTGGGGAAAAGGTCGCCATATTCCAAAAACAGATTTTGGTGTGAAAGTACCAGTGCAGGATCTGAACCAGTCAGCGTTTGAATTACATGGTGTACTTCCTATCGGACTGACCGTTTAGCTGAGCGGAGATGATGCGTTGTAATAATTGGTTATGGTTGCGTGCCGCGGAGCCGACGGCGTTGAGGTGTATAAAAGCTTCCTCGTCATCCATGTTGAGGTAGCGTTCGTACCTGAGCTAGTGAGTACTTTGTTTCGTTTCGCTTTGTTTCATGCAAGAGGAGCGTAGGGAGGGGCAGAGGGGAAACGGGACTAACGTGGAGGAGGGTACATCAAGGGGAAGCCATAGTATCGAACCAATGCCACCTAATCTACGGGCGATCTTGATGTATTTCTTCCCCGCATATCGAAGTTCAGAGCTGTTGGAGTTTTGTACAAAAGGGGCAGTGTCATTGGAGATCCAGGATTGGGCGTCTAGTTTTGATCGGAGAAAGATAACAACGCATGCGATACGTCGACGTATCTCGGCGCGGATGTCGACGTCAGGGTTCCAGAAGGAGGAGATGTCATGGTGAAACTTGTCATTGATGTCATCTGCGCTGGAGATATCGACAGATTTGGTGGACAAGATCTTGACGGTTCGTTGGTTTGTAGGGACTACCTGGTAGCGTACTTCACGGGTGAGTGGTTTGGACCTTGCGAGGACGGAGCGGATGTAGGCGAGATGCTGGTTGAGATCTGTAGAGAGCTTTGTCGCGTTGATGTGTTCGGGAGTCGTTGCCAAGTGATGGATGGTGCTGCAGAGGCACATGATGTGATACTGGCTGATGAATGGCTATATCTGGACCTGGGCCTGGTTTTTAGAGGTGGGTTATATGGGGGTATCATGTACAGTATTGTATTCTATCGTGGTAGCGCATCATGGATAGGAGGATAATTATCATGGAAGCGTGGATCCTGCAGGCGGAAGTCGGCGGCGTTGACAAGCTTAGATCGGGCGCTGGAGTGGTGAGATCACGTGACTGATTGTGCATCTCCGGTAGTTGGTGCCTACTGTCCACCGTAGTTGGCAGTTGGGTAGTGTTAGCGGGCGAGTCATGGCGGCATTTGTTGAAGATTGTTTCAGATGACGAGTCGAGACCATGTCAAAGTCCACACTTTATTGATGGCTTTTTCAATACAATAAGAATGAGGGTCTAGAACACGAAATGGCATGCTTATGTTGCATTTTTCTTTAACAATGCTTGGGGTGATTGCTTGAGCGTCTGTCTCATTTCGAACCTCGGTAAGAGAAGTGATGAACGATAACCATAACGATAACGAGACGGAAGAAAAGTTAAGGTGAGCAAGGTGAGTGAGGCTACCCTACACCGACAATTCGCAGTCATGTCGTGTCGTTCCCAGGTTTTGCTGCCCTTTATATTCAGACCACGGATTAAACTCTTTATCGTGGAACAACTTTGACTACCTGTTCATTTACTATGGAATACTCTCTGATCAAACAAGTGTTAACATTTTAGCTTAACTATCCAAGTATTCATAATTTTAAGCTTGAATTCGTCACATCAGTCTCGTTTCGCGGGGAACTAGTCAGTGTTTTCCGCCTTTACTTAGATGTGAACAGTCTTACCGATTCTCCAGTAATCGAGAAATTCGCAACTATCGAAAAATGTTATTAAATGAATCATTTCAATAGTGAAGAGTGGCCTTCCCATGTTCTTCCTTTCTCCGGCTCCGGACCGACAAGTACCATAAACGCGTTCACCCCCCCTGGACCCTTGTTTCTCGTCCATCCGTTTTTTCTCACAGTGAGACAAAGCTTAGTGTAGAATTCGAGACTGACGGTACCCCTGCACAAAGATTGGCTTCTCACTGTGAGAGAAAGGAAGGGGCTCTTCTAATTGGTCAATAAAGGTTAAATACCGCATGGAAGCGGATGCTGATGGCGAGGAAGTCCACTAGAAAACTGGGACAATCTTGGATTCTGAAGGTGACGATTCTTTATCTGATCAACCAAAATCTATATCCGAGATTATCAATCACATGGATATTCTATCCTGCTATGGGCAATTGGTTTGAATGTCCTCTTCAGGAAGCCCTCATCAGACTTCGAATTTTCCTTCCCATATTGATGATGCATGACATGAGTATCAATTCTTGAGTCAAGCAGCCTCGCCTCAACCAAAGCAGTCTTCCACATCTAGACGTATCATCATCAAGTGACATTCTATACTGTCACTCTCCTCAATCGGCCGATTCAGTGGAACCTCAGCTCAGGAACCTGGAACCACTTCAAGGACCATGGTCCATGTCCCTGTGACACCCACTTCCAATCACGGACTCGCCTCGTTAGTGTCGCTAGACTAGCCTGAGCCACGCCAAATCGACCACGAGGAAAAAAAAGGTCTCCATCGAAACCTTGATCTGATAAAGAGTTCTGATTTCCCTCCTGATCAAACTGATAATCTTTCCTCATCATCATTCATCATCTTATCTTGATCATCTCTTGATCAGATAGTCATACTCTGTCTGTCATAACCCCCTGACATGTCATCCCCATACGCTGTCGAGCCCAAAGGCTCTGACCATGTTGCTGCCAACGTCTCCCCCCATGACAACGACACCTCATCAGAAGAGTCTCAAAAGAGGCCGATCCCTCTCAAGATGAAGATCTTATCAATCGTTGTCGTCAGTATGATTGGCTTTGGTGGTCATTGGAGTAGTGGTGTCACTGGTGCTTTGAAGAGCACCCTCAAAAAGGTTTGTCAGTTGATACCCTGAGGCCTCACCCATCATTCTAACACTCCTCCAAGAAACTCGGTATCTCCAACACACAATACGCCATCCTTGACTCGAGCGAAAACTTTATCAAGACAGCCCTCATCCTCCTCAGTGGTATTCTCACTGACCGTTATGGAGGGGCAAGTCAGTTCAACCCCAACCCTTGTAACCCAAGCTTGCCATGCTAACTACCCTCACAGGCACCATGCTCTGGGGAAATGCCATCTTCAGCATCGGTGCCATCCTTGTCGCCGCCGCCACCACCGTCCGAAGCTACAAATTCATGATTGTGGGCGTTGTCGTCCAAGCTCTCGGTGACGTAGCCACCCAAGTCGCCCAGTACAAGATCTTTTCCTCCTGGTTCCCTCCCTCATCCGGTTTCGCCTCAACACTTGCCTTTGAGCTTGGCATTGGAAAGATTGGTTCTTTTGTCGGCAAAGCCACAGCCAATGTCATCTCACAGAATCTCGGCGACTTTAGCTGGGCATACTGGATGGCCGTCTTTATGAATCTCTTCACCAATGTCGCGACACTCTTCTTTTGGTGGTTCACGCGGTGGTGCGCCAAGCGCTACGATGGAACGCGGGACCCTGCCACTGGAGAGAAACTCACCGAGAGCAACAAGAAACTCGAAATCACAAAAATGCTGCGTCTACCTTGGACCTTCTGGTTGGTTTGTCTCTTTTCCCTGTTCCAGACCTCCACAGCTGGCATCTTCAGCACCAATGGCACCGAGCTGGCTGAGCAGCGTTTCAACATCTCAGCTGTCAAGGCTGGATGGTATTCTGCCATGTCACAGTATCTTGGTTTCTTCTTTGTACCTCTTGTCGGTATATTCATCGACATCCTCGGACAGCGTCTGACCGTCATGCTGGTCTGTGGTCTAGGAATGGTCCTGGCCATGAGTCTTGCTGCATGGGGACCGACCGTTTCTGGCACAGCAGCCAGCTTTGGTATCTTTGCCGTTGCTTCTTCATTTGGCCCTACTGTCATCATCGACAGCATCCGTACAAGCATGTGGTATCAGGAAGTCTTTGGTTCAGGATACGCTATCAAGATTGCCATCAACAACAGCATGACCATCATTGTTGGTGTCATCGCTGGAGTCATCCAGGATCGCGACAACGACAGCTACAAGAATGTCACTGTCCTATACGTTTTCCTTTCAGCCGCGTCGGTCGTTGTTGCTGCGTTCATGGTTTGCCTTGGACTGAGAAGCGACATGATTGGATTTTTGCAATGGAGCCGCAAGAAGAGAATTGCTCAAGGCCATGTCATTGTCGAGAAGAAGGAGCAATTCGAGACGGACGGACGAGCTGAGTGGAATCGCAAGCTGAGTCTTGTCAATTTTGTTGCGGTTATCGTTCTGATTCTTGGTGCCTGGGCCACGTATTTCTGGGGGATCGCCACAGGAAACCATAAATAGATTGAGCATATGGTTGATCAGGATGTCGGGGGTCATGAAGCAAAGGGCAACCGAATGATCGATAATACTGGTTTACAATCAAATTAACCAATGAATTTTGCACTTTTCACATGTCGCCCTTGTTACGATCTCTCGGAATTAGTAAATTGGCATTAGAACCATGAGCTAAACTGAACGGGCGAAACATCCATATGCATTGCGGATAGAAGTTGGCCAAGATTGTTGAAGTAGCAATACAACAGAATGGGTTACTGAACCAATCTGCGCATGAACTATGAGGCCCATTCAAGGCATCCTTATCATGTGGTCGTGGTGACCAAGCACAACGGAGTCTTTGATGAGTCAAGGCATGAGACCAACCTGAATAATTGTATGTTCAATAGAAACCCACTCTCTATCACAATCTCGATCTTGATACCTATGGCCATGATACTCAAATCTTGCCCTTGGCATTAATGTACATCCAAAGGTACACCTAAAGACCTTACGAGGTAGCCTCGGAAGTCTCAGGGGCCTCAGGTGCCTCTGGGGCCTCAGGCGTTTGAGCAGCTACTGGCGGCTTTTGTCCTCTGACGATGTAGCTAACACGAGTCAGTTGTGTACCAATGACTAAGGGCAAACACACTTACAATGGCCAGTATCCATGATAGGCAAGATTCTTAATGTCTTTTCTCAGCAGTGCAGAGAATACCAGAATCTCATCCTCATTCCATCCCAGCCCCTTCTGGAACAATCGCATTGTCATACCCTCAAGATTCTTGAGAAGGTTATGCTGCTCCCATGCACCCAGCATCTTGTACTTCTTCTCGCTAGCCCAGGGACTGACTGGTAGTTTATATGTCGTCTCTTCGACGCGCTGGAAACCACGCTCATTGAACCATTTCTTCCAGCGGCAAGGGTCGTCAACGGGAGTACCAAACTTTTCGCATGCTTTCATGAGGTTGTCCGACATGGCTTGGAGCTTGCTGTCCTTGGGAACCGAGCCATCGTCGCAGCCTAGAACACCGGTGACGCAATGAAATTCGAGCCAACCACCAGGTTTCAGGTGTCTGCATTTGTCAGATTTTCTTTTTACACGGAACCAGAGGGTAGTCTATGACCTACTTGTAAGATTGATCGATGAGTTTAGGGAAATCTCGGATAGAAAGAATCAAGTCACGCGAGTAGATAAAGTCGGCGCTGTTTTCTTTCCAAGTCCAAGGCTGTTCAATGTCATCGAGTTCGAAGCGGCAGTTTGGAGGGACCCTGCTGATGTCAATACAAATACGAACTGTGAAAGAAAATGCAACAGTAAGAGAATATACCATTCTGGTTGAGTGGGAGCAATATCGACGCCGACAACCTGTCAATGTTAGAATGGTGATGGTGTTTGCGGCATTACACACATACCTCAGCGCTGGGGAATTTATCCGCCATTTCGACGGACCAGATTCCTGAAATGGCTCAGTTAACACGCCAAGAGACTAGCCCTTATCTCCAACTCACCTGTGCCGCAACCAAGGTCCAAAATCCGCTGAGGTTGCTCTGTGATGGGCGAAAGGTATAGCTGATCATCTAACAAGGCGAGGTATTTGGTATGGCAAAAATCCATACGATCCAGTTCCTGATCGTCCATTGGGAAGCCATATTCTGCCCAGTGTTAACGTCTGCTCCAAAAAAAAAAAAAAAAAAAAACATCAACTGAGCAACAAACCTTCTTGTCCATACGAGGCGTATAGACGATGACCCTCCCCCAAATGACCCTTGAGAATGGACGACGTGATAGAGGTCAACGACGATCGCGTACTTTCGATATCGGAAAACTTCATCCAGAATGTCAACACCCCATCAGACAATCGACAGCAAAACCTCGCCTTACATCATCTTGGTCCGTTTGTGCAGTTTGGAGCTAAATCAGCCCTGGTTAGACTAGCTCAGACGATGGGTTCCGCGGACGGGAAGGGGACGGCTAGGTTTGGGTCTAACGGAAATTTTCCTCCAGGCTTTCCACGGGGGTTGTGAGTTAGATGATTGATTGATTACTCACCTCCTCCTGAGCCGCTTCGTTGTTTGGTTCGGCCATGATGGTCAGCAAATCCGTCGGACGTCAGTACACAACCGAGATTGTATGTGAACAGGAGCAAACTTGCTGTCGATGTTGACACGAGACCTTTATTATGAACAACTTGTGAAAGAGGGGTTTGTACAGTTTTAATTACCCGCAGAAAAGCGAGCATATGCTGCAAAATCGGGACCTCGGCGCAGGGCATCCCGACATGGGGGTGGTCTGATATCCCCCTTGTTTGAACCAGGATTCAGTGTCACTTTTCAATCTTTTCGCCGTACTTTTGCATCAATGAGGGGTAGATAATGGTGTTGTTAAGCTTGGGTGCATTTAAAAAAAAAGACTCACCGCCTTCGATACTGTGTATCTTGTTTCGTTATTATTCACCTTCATATACGAAGGATTCTTTGTGTCACCTTGTGCGTGAATGTGAATGTTTGTCTGCTCGTTTGCTTCACATCAAAGTCTATTTTACCACCCATCATTGGCCCCAGCGCTTACACGGCACAAGTTTGTGTTTCCAGGAAACTAACAGACGAACCAACAATGTCCGATCAGACAGCCAATACCGCCCTGGAGGAGGCCAGGGCCCTCGTCAAGGCTCTGGAGCAATACGACTCGTCGCCTGAGCAGAAAATGGCGCTTCTCAAGAAGACCGACGCAGTTCGGGCAGCACTGGAAGAGCCATATGATTCCGTTACCCGATGGCTGGAGAATATGAGTATTGCTGGTGCCCTTTATATTCTTATCCGAACAAAGGCGTTTGAGAAGCTGCCTCAAACCGGAAGTATCACCGCCGCCGAGCTGGCCGAGCAATGCAACGTTGATGAGTCAATCATCACACGCTGCATGCGGGTTCTTATCTCCAACAGGATCGCTGTCGAGACCAGCCCTGACACGTATGCAAGCAATGGATACTCCATGGCTCTGCAGCCAGCAGCGCTTGGAGGATTCGCATGCGTATGTGTCGACTTTCTCAAGACGTGGGGTGTTGTACACGAGTATGTCGCTACCCACAAACCTGAAGATCTGTACGATATCAAGAAGAGTCCATTCGCTTTTGCAGCCGGTCAAGAGGGCAAGACATACTATGAAGTCTTGGAGACGGATCCCGACCAGCGCCACTTGTGGAACCTGACGCTGCAGAATATGGAGCAGAATTTCCCCATACTCGGCATGTTTCCTTTTACGTCTTTGAAGGAGCAGGTGGAAAAGGAGCCAGAGAGGCCCTTCGTCGTTGATGTTGGTGGCGGTCGTGGTCAAGCTTTGAAGGCAATTCAAGGGGAGTGTAAGGATGTGGTTAATGGGAAACTGATACTCCAAGACCTGCCTGTTGTTATTGATACACTGCAAGATTCCGAACTGGAGGGGATTGAGAAGATGGCCTATGATATTTTCACCCCTCAACCTGTCAAGAGTGAGTACATGGCAAATCCCTGATTGAACTGAACCATGCTAATCGGTAAAGATGCGCATATCTACCTCATGCGTCGCCTTCTGCACGACTTCTATGACCCAGTATGCATAGAATTCGTCAAGAATACAGTATCTGCCATGGGGCCTGATTCAAGGCTCATCATTTGCGACATGCTTGTCCCTGATATGGTCGATGTCGGCGGCCCCATGGATTTGTACTGGCTGGATTTGTCTCTCTTGACAATCAGTGGCAAAGAGCGCAAAATGAAGGATTTTGATCATATTTTCCAAGCTACTGGTCTCGAGCTTGTTGATGTCTACAGATCTAGCATCGGAAATACTGTTATGCTGGAGACAAGACTTAAGAGATAGAGGTGTCAAAGGAGTCGAGATGGATACTGGAGAGGCAGCGCGAACATAGCAATGAAGAGAACAGTTAAGAGATGACAGGCAAAGACATGAATGGACCAGTATGACAGAATTGTTATCAGAAATGGAAAGGCTTTTCATTCAATCTCGTAATCTAATTCTAACTTTTAACCGAGTCTAAATTTTGCGATCCTTTGAAACCGTTGCCTGATACAGTATGCTGCCAAGTAACCAGAACTTGCAACTTAGTGGGCAAATCTAAAATCGAGTCTCTTGTTACCTTCATCGGAAGTCGTTCTGAGGTAGTGATCTCTCTCTTCAGGAGTCATGGCACTCCAGATGCGATCACGAGTCTTGTTCCTCCAGATGTAGTAAACCTTTATGAAGATAGTCATGATGATGTTCCAGCCCACAATGGCGAGCAATACCTTATTTCCTCGTCGGTAAAGGGGAGCGTCATCGGCGCGGTAGATCTATCATTGTTAGTAATTATTTGGTAGTTAGGGGACAGTAGAGGCAAACCTGAGAGGCAATCACGGAACTAGCCTGGCAGATCATGTTGTAGAGAGCAGAGCCAAGGGTGCGGGTACGCACTGAACCGGCATTACGCGACGTGAGACTGACTGTCGGGAGAATTAGATTATGCAGTGCGTCATGGATTTGTTGTGCTTACCATTAATCGAGTGAATGTATGGGAAACCGATCAAGAGAACCGTAACAGCGTACCACTTCCAGGGACTGGCATCACCAGGAAGCAACTCGAGAGCAAGGAGAAGTGGTAGACACCAAAACGAGTAGAATAGAACAACAGCCATACGGTTGTTGATCTTCTCTGAGTACCACGACCAAAAGACGAGCTGAATGAGGAACAGCACATACGCGGGGATCGTCAAGAGGTTTGTCTCAAAGGTGTCAAATCCAAGATTTCGCAGGTTGAGAGTGAGATAGGCGCTGACGGGGTTGGTGGGGATGAGCATAGTGAAACTGATAGCGTAGAGAGGCCACAAGTCATAGTCCATGAAGGAAGCCCAGAGAAGCTTCAAGGTGAGACCTTGACGGTTGTGCATTCCGCCCTAGTATTCAAGTTAGTACCGAAAACAATTGAAGCTTTGGAGCCGACATACCTTTCCGGGATCGTCTCGCAGGACGCGGTTGACCATGATGACCTCTTCGCGTTCAGTGAACCAACCATCCTTTCCTCTGAACCAACTCGCAGTCTGGGTAGGACTAGGGGGAAGATAGAACCAAGAGACAACACCAATCAAGGCAGTCAAAGCACCCTCCAGAGCGAAGAGCCATCTCCATCCTTCCCAGCCTCCAATGTCGCGCATACGAAGGATGCCGTAGGCGAGAAAGGCAGCGACGATGAACGTTGCATGTGAAGAACAGTAGAAGAAGCCGACTCTCATGGGTAGCTCTTTGTTGGTGTAGAAGTAGGAAAGGTAAAGAAGGGCATCAGGAATGAAACCGCCCTCGACCAGACCGAGGAGAGCACGAGTGGCATAGAAACTCTTTTGGCCGGTGATGAAGCCCTGGCAAATACCGATGACGCTCCATGTAACCATCTGGATAGGAATCCAGACGTCGGGACCAAGTTTTTTCGAGATCATCTGAGATGGAACTTCGGCAGAGAGGAAGCAGAGATAAAATATCATCATGCCATAATTGTAGTGGTTCGTGTCGAGGCCAAGATCAGTCAACATGCCATCGCTTAATGCCTGGGAAATGTTGCCTCGATCGAGCTGGAGGGCGAAGAACATGAGACAGACCCAAGAGCAGATTCTTTTGTCAAGCTAAAGTTGTTGTTACTAAATGTATGTTATGTCAGTTAGGATGAACAACAACTTACTCGACGAACAAGTCTCTGTTCTTCCTTCTCTGTCCACTCGGCGGTTGGATCATATCGATGTCTGCCTTCATATTCGGGAATCGGCTCGTACAAGTCGGCCGAGGCTCCGACAGCAAAAGTATCACCAGTGACATAGTTTCGCTTCGCAGATGATATATCCAGGACCGACTCTGCGGACGAGGAATGGCCATCGACTTGTTTTATTCCCGTGGTTTCCTTCATGATGAAAACAAGACAAGAAATTGGCCAGCAAATAATGGTGATTAATGCTGTGAGTGTAAAAACCTGATTTCTTTTATGAACTATCTATTTATATGTATGTATGCGGCCTTTGTGTTCGCCACTCTCTCCGGTCTAGGATCACCCAACAGCAAAACGTGCAACGAGTTGACAATGGTGTAATTCGGAATTCCCAAGCATAACCCTATCCAGATTACTACAGACAAGAGAACGTGCGCTGGGTAGCAGATGGTGTAATAGTGGGTGATAAAGCCGTTATATATATGAATGGGGGTCATGAATCGTGCATCTCCGCATCTCCGTCTGGAGTTTGTTTCCATTGAGTCGGGGCACGCTGCTTTATATGTGGCAATGGGTGGAAACAATAGGTTCAGTAACGAGGTTCAAGACTGCAAAAGCCGTCAGGATCGTCGTTATCACCGGCACTTGTCCATTTTGGAAAGGGTTCGAGTGGGTTAGGGCGATTGCGAATATCCTGTTGTTTTGCAGATGTGTCGACGATGATTCCATATCAAAGCCTCCTCCGCCGATATTTACTCCGCGATCGACAAGGGTAGCCAATCAAGGGATGTTTCGGTAAGCAATTTGGCTTCGGGGACGTGGAACACGGTCCTAACATCGGGGAGTTGAGAGCTTCATGATGCCGAGGTGGTAGAAGGGGATTGGTCTGTAGGGATAATGTTAGTTGTAATGAAAACTAAGGGTGAATCCTTATCTGAAGGGGATTCAATATGGATGTAACCTTAAGTGTTGTCCATGAACTGGCTGGGCAGGTAAGGTTGCATCTCATTGCAGGCAACATCATCGATCTGCAAACATTTCGGGAAGTGGATGGCAACCGTTGATGGGTTACTGATTATGTGCGAGGGCGTGTATTGCTGTTAACGTTCCATTGCATGACATATATTTCACGTGTCGCCACTAGAACAGGAGGAAAAGGAGTGCATAATAAAATATCATGTCTATGTCTATACGTAGCCCAACTATTCATTACTTGGGATACCTAATAGTTTCACTTGTTCCAAACCATCACCAAGCATTTAGGCACCGTTACCGTTGTAGGCAACCAGGTTAGGGCTACCGCTGAGGGTTCCAGTGATCTTTCCAGACGTACCAAGAGCCTTGATACGGTCCGAAACAGCCTTAGGAGTGTTGAGGTTCTCGAGAACTTGTAGGTAAAGAGCAAGACCAGCAACGTGAGGGCAGGCCATGGAAGTACCAGAGTTGGAGACGGAGGCAGTGTTAGAGCTGATACCGGCAGAGAGGATGTTGACACCGGGGGCCATGATATCAACGCCAGGTCCTGTACATGATTAGAAGCTATTCAATGGTAGCTTGATCGAAGAGAAACATACCGTAGTTGGTGAAGTAAGCAGGGCGCCAGCTGGAGTCGATAGCACCAACGGTCAACGCGTTGGCAGCGTTGGCAGGAGACTGAGAAGAAACGGGAAGAGGGTTGCCATCATCGTCACCGTTACCAGCCGCAACGACAGAGAGAACTCCAGCGTTGTAAGCGGCGTTGATGGCAGTAGTCCAAGTCTGCTGAGCCTCGCCACCTATATTGGGTTAGCATATAGAAGAATAGTATACCAGAGTCAGAAGTTCCGACTTACCAAGAGACAAGTTGACAACGGAACGCTTGGCACGGCCCTTGGTGGTGATGTCGTTCACAGCCCAGTTGAAGCCCGCAAGAATGGTAGATGTAGAGCCCTCACGACCCTGGAAGACCTTGACGGAGATGATGTTGGCCTTGAAGTTTGTTAGCAACTTAATGCTGTGAGGTCATGCATGAGTATACTCACATTCTTGGCAACACCATAAGTCTTGCCAGCGATAGTACCGGCAACATGAGTTCCGTGGCCGAGATCATCAACGTGATTGTTGGAGACGGCGTTGTAGCCGAGAGTGACACGATTACCGAACTCGCTGTGGGTGGCGCGGACGCCAGAGTCGACAACGTAAGCATACGAGCCAGAGCCGGCGGTGGTGTCATAGATGTAGCTGGAGGAGCCCGAGCTGCGGTGGGAGATCGTGCCAAGACCCCAGGTAGCACTGGACTGGGTGGTCAAGGCACGGTCCGTGAACTCGTTCATGTCGCTAAGATACATGACGTAGTCAGGCTCAACGAAAGCGACCTATACATGTGAGCCTAAGTTTCAGGATAGGATGAATACGACATACCTCAGGACTGTTCTTGATCTCAGCAATAGTCTCATCATCAAACTCTCCGGCATAGGCCTTCCAAGAGCTGATGTTGTAAGTTTCCTCAACACCAGCAGTGTCACGCTTGGAGAGGCTTCGACGGTGAACATCGCCAACCCACTCAAGATGAGAGTTGACCTTGCTCTCAGTAGCGTCGCTCTTGAGAGTGACGATCCATTTGTGAGCAGCAGCTTGTCTCTTGGTAAACTCGGTAGGAGCAGCAAGAGCGGCAGGAAGGAAAGCTCCAATGAAGAGAGCGAGGTTACGAAGGTTGGCCATTATGGAGGATACCAGGGACTATGACAGGATTGGATGAGGATGAGGATGAGGATGAGGATGAGGATGGGGACAGAATGCGAGAAGCACGGCCATGGCTTTTTACTTATAGACGAGAATCGTGACTCCTCATAGTATTTTCGCAATACTAAAATCAATGCAAATCCCAAGAAACTATCGTGATGGCTGAGAAATCCAAATGTCGCGATGTTGCAAGGGATCGCATTACTCGAACCCCGTAACTTACAACTTCCTAAAGCAGTCACGGCCAGACATCCCAGCATGGAAGGTAGTAAAAGATGTTTAGATTCGTCCGGAGCTAGCCCTGCCAAGAAGCTAAGGCATAGCTTGGTCTCGTAAGAAAGTGAGGGTTGGTGCATGGCAAAGATATGGAAGGCCAGAAGCTAATGTCTTGGACAATGCCGGTATATGGAGATAGGGCGATTCGAACCCGAGTCATTGAGTGACTATACTAACATTGAGATGACTCTTTGAATGTAGGGCATAGCTGTGGCGAGATGAAATGGAGGGTGTATAGCCCCTGACTGGTAATCCAGGCTGATAGTTGAAAGCATTGAAGTAAAACCATCAATTGACACATATCTCAACCCTGAACTTTGCATTCTCAGAAGGAACTCCGATCGGTTCAATCGGCACAGGAACTCCCCCGATACCGTCTGCTTTCAGTCTTGTCTTGAAGGACCTTCTCCTTTAGTATAGCAATTGAGAAGGAAAAGAGGCGGACAGGGACCTGAAAAAGAAGATAACCGCCGATCCGCCCCAAACGTCTCCGAGAGCATGAAACAAGGGGGAAATCAATGACTTGCACTTTGGTTTCCAGCTAAAGGCATTGGATCGCCTGACTGCCGGAATTACAAGGATCGTCCAGGCTAGTCCCGTCTCAGCCATCTTTTTGGGAGAAGTAGTGTAGATCTTGACTCTGGGCAGGGGCCGTGATCGCGTGTTGGAGCGGAGATTTGTCTAGATTTGGAAACTTGGTTCTTTTGTTTAGACAAGTTAGCCGAGGCAGAACGGCTTCTGCTTGATAGTGTTTCGACATGATAGATAGGACGACTGGGACTAGCATTGTAAGCTTAATGAGTAAGTTTAGTGTCCAGTCCTTACTATTTTACTCCATCATCTGTTTGATTAGGGCGAGGATGATCGGCGGACGATAAGAGATCGTCATGGCTCGAACCGTGTGATCCATCTGTAGGGACTTTTGTGGATGGGGATAGATGGGAGTTTATACCTATTACGGAGGGTGCTTGGCGGTGTCCTGGCTAATACGAGCCGGATGAAACTATCAGTCCGGTTTGGACAGGTGATAGGGTTGATGCATAGATGTTATGATACTATTTCTTGTCGCTGTTGAAGGTCTAGACTGTAAAATCCATAAACATGCTGGAACTAGAAACCCAATCGTGAAGCACATTCCAGGACAGTTGCTAGGAATCAGCAATGATGGCATGATTATTCCATCACGAATCATTAGGGCCGATGGCAACAGAATGAAGTTTCGAAAGGATTGATTCAACCTGCTTCGGAAAGATATTATTTGTAACTAGTCTTGGTATACGCCAAACAGTAAGTGCTCACTGATAGATGCCTTTGCATCGAATGGAATAATGACCCAGCTTGTTCAAAGACAAGTGCAATCTTCTCTTTGTTCGGCGATACGTCCAAAATTTAATAAGAATTTTTCTTTAGAGCTAGAAGCAATAATTGTTATATCCTGGGGATAACACGTTGCCTGAAATCATTGACTGCCATTCTCCGACTATTGAATTCACTTGAACCTTGGGGGTGACCTTTGTAGGTAACGATACGCATAGCCATGTCAAACCATAAAACACCATACGTGGACGGGACACTGCGTACATGGTGTATGGGAAGCAGTTGTCTATGAGAAGATGCATGTATGCTGTGCTGCTCAATGTTCAATGGAAAACCTTCTAAGTCAGCATTGTCCAACGTATTGATTCCAGACATAAACATGCAGTTTGGTGGCCAAGGCATGAAAAATCGTTTGAACAACTTAACAGTAGCGTTAACAAGTGCATATTGTTCTTTTGCTATCGGCTGTCCACGAATTGTCCTCTTTAAAACAAGAGCAGAGTAGTCATGTAGCAAACTCATTGATTAGAAAAACACGGGTAGTATCGTCACTACTTAGGATGTCCTGAGTTGATTTGATTAGTACTGGATTGGGATAGTACATAGCTTTTGATTCTTGGCTTCTGCTCAAGCATCCGGAGCGAAAGCTTTTGCTAAACACCAAGTGACGACGGGGCTGGTAGCAAATATCAAGACATCATTGCTTCCACGATATTAGTAAACCCTTAATAAATACGTCAGTTGATTAATTGAGTTGGTTTTGGCGGCATACAATCAGCTTCGTGCGAGTGTTTGTTGCTATTCCACCTACGATCTGCCTATGGAAACATTCAAGTATTGCCTCTTGGCCTTCTTTCGTGTGAGATTAATTCCATCACCGACTCCTTTCCTTGGAGCAATACAACGTTACCAGTTATATTTCACTTGATACAGTGTCATCTGAGGTGGCAATTACTCAATACTACTATACTAGGAGGCCTGTCTTGACAATTTAGTCAGACAGAAGCCGTACAAAGGCCTTACGGGTAATGAAATCCCTACATCAAATCATCATATTACCCCCTATTGAGACTCACTTGAGCATTGCCACAATTCTTTAATAAATACATATGATATACTAGCTAGCGAAATCAATCACGAATTAGTAGCCGAATAGAATTTGTAGCTTTTCATGTCTGAGTCGTCATTGTATGGTTTTATCTAAGCACATAATACATCATGTCCGATGTCCAAAGCGAGACTGCATATTTAATGATAAGGAGTGGATGGAGTCAAGAAGAAACACACAAAGAAGAGAAAAAGATCAGAAATTCGACTGATGAGGTTACTTATCCTGCTTGTCAACATAGATGTTCTTCTTTCACTTGCCCTCGTGCTGGTGGCCAGGCTGCCCAAATCCCAAAAGAGCGCCTATGTCCTAAATGACTAAGATCGCACGAATATCACTATTCCACAGAGTTTAGCTTGAACGTTCTACCAGTTATGCCGTCTTAAGACCACCTAGGAGATAGGCTGAATGAAGCCCTGAGGCCCGTCACAAATATGAGACAGTTTATGGTGATTGTCGATATGGAGAAAGAATATTCGATGGTAGGTAGGACAAAGGAATCAAGTTTGGACCGAAACCGAAGTGAATAAACGCTTTGTTTCCAGACATGCTTCTTGAAAGTCATATGCTTCTACTACATCCATTCACTGATTGAATGACAACTTCCAAGTACCCAAACGGTCTACCCCTGTCAACTCGGCCGAAACAAGGATGACCTGACCCATCGCAGCTCCACATGTTCCTGTTCCTGTCAAGTTCTGGCGCAATCCTGATTTTCTGTCAAAAAGAAATAATTTCCCCCTATCGCTTTCAGCCTCTGCTCACCCATATCAAGATGAAGCCACCTCAACAGGATCCCAGCGACGAGGCCGTCAAAGCCTCTCACGACACCGTCGAGACAGCCGCTCCGACGTATCCGGTTCTTGCAAAATGGCACCGTCGGTTGATCATGCTGTCGCTTTGCCTCACGCTCTTCCTCAGCGCCCTTGACATCACTATCATATCCACAGCGCTGCCCACCATCGCCCAATCCCTCCACGTTTCATCTCAGGACTATGCCTGGGTTGGAAGCGCCTATGTACTATCCACCACAGCTTCAACGCCTGTTTGGGCTAAGCTTTCGGATATCTTTGGACGGAAACAAACGATAATGACGGCCGCCGGGGTTTTCATGGCGGGGAGTTTGATTTGCGCGTTGGCGAATTCAAGTGCCATGCTTATCGCTGGAAGAACAGTTCAAGGTCTTGGTGGCGGCGGTTCGCAAGTCCTTGTCACTATCATCATCTCTGATCTATTCGTCCTAGAGGAGAGAGCCAAGTACTATGGCATGGTCGGAATGGTTTTTGGTATTGCAAGTGCTGTTGGGCCCGTCCTGGGAGGTGTATTTGCTCAGTCTGTAAGCTGGAGATGGTGTTGTAAGTAACTCCTATGCTACTCAGGACTGTGGTTAACCGTGCAAAGTCTACATCAACCTTCCTTTTGACGGACTCGCTCTGGTCGTTCTCTTCTTCAAACTCAAAGTCACACATCAGAAAGAACCTCTCGTCCAAGGTCTACGCAGTCTTGACTGGATCGGGTTCGTCCTCATCATCGGCGGCACCATATGTTTCCTATATGGTCTTGAGTCTGGCTCCGGTGGAGTCGCGCCTTGGAATTCGGCCATGGTCATCTGTTTGATCGTTTTCGGTTTTCTCATTCTTGCTCTGTTCATGGTCTGGGAAGCCAAGCTCGCCAAAAATCCCGTCATTCCGTTCCGGATCTTCCAAAGTTCGACCAATCTGGCTTCCTTCGCCGTCTCATGCCTTCACTCTTTCGCTTTCATCTCATACGACTTCTTTCTTCCACTCTATTATCAAGTGGTGCTTGGATTCAAGCCTCTCATCTCCGGCGTCACACTGTTTGCTCTGATCATTCCATTGTGCTGCATGACCGTGACAGGAGGTCTTGTTGTTCGAAAGACAGGAAAGTTTGTTCCTGTAATTCGAGTTGCTACACTCATCATGACATTCGGCACCGGCTTGTTCATCGACTTGGGGCCCAGAGTCCAATGGGAGAAGATCATACCGTTTCAAATCATCGCTGGTGTTGGTGCTGGGTTGTTGTTCCAAAGCCCGATGATTGCCCTGCAGTCCCATCTTGATCAAAAGGATGTCGCTGCGGCCATGTCAGCTTTCTCCTTTCTTCGAAATCTTTTCACCTCTATCTCCATCGTTATCGGCACCGTCATACTTCAGCGAGGTCTCTCGGGAGGTGGAATAACCTCAGGTGCGCATACAGCAAGTTCTGGGACGTCGAGGAAATCAGAATACGTGAGCGCTTTGCGGAACATGTGGATATTTTATACTTGCATTGGAGGGCTGATGATTGTCTCGACTTTGTTTATCAAGCCAAAGCCAAAGAAGGAGGATGCCGAGGCAGTTGTAACAGATCAGAAAACCTAGTTGGTAGGAAGGGATACGGAATTTATAGGCCTGAAGTTGTCGGCATTTGACATAACATCAAAGGAGAACTTCGCTTGGGTGGTCTCGTGGAATCGATGATAGAAGTCCATGTGATGAGCCAATAATACTGAAGCTTCAGCTGTGTTATAGACATCCCTTTTATCACCGCGGTAACAGTCTATACAGCTGAGTAGTCTTGATGCTCGACAGTTTCATGCTGTGACAATCTAAAAAGCAAGGTCAGCGATCAAAAGGCATCCTGACCGAAGAAAATGGGTGCTCAAATATCCCCTAATCATCTATATAGTATGCCGGTACTAGATAAACTGCTGCAATCGAAGATTTCCAGTAACAAAGCATTATGATAAATGGTAAAATTCCAGGAGCTCAAATCAACCAATGATGAATTGTTTACGCTCTCAGACACCTGTTTCATCGATACATATAACTGCATTTATTTCGTGTCGCAGTTCCATGGCTGAGATGGTATCCTTTGTCTTGAAAAGTGCAAATCAAGTTTTATCATAGCAAACAGCGCCCGTACACAGTCACCCCAGTTACTTCTGGACTGCATGTCCATCAAAACAACATGCAAATGGTTGGCAATCAAAATATCATGCTTTTTCTTTACTAATTTGTAGAGTGGTTGATGTCGTGATGATGGATACCGCCATCTTCGACTTTGACGTTTCACAGTACCATCCAGAATTGGAATCAGAAGGAATGCGAGATCTACTACTATATATAGACATAGCCATCAATCAACCCAGATCACCAACACGAAAAAAGCGCGGGTTGACATGGTCTTGATTCCATGACGCGTGGTAAACCAACTGCGAAATAACAAGGGGGTCACCGAAGAAAGAAAAGTGACAGGACAAGAGAGGGGGGAAAATAAAAATAAAATAAAAATAAAATAAAAATAAAATGAATGGATGAGTAAAAAGATGCAGTCATTTACTTGCGCCCTCGGTGCAAGTCTCGGTGGAAAATTCTTTACGGCCCGGTTTACATGACTAGCCAAAACAACTTGGTCTGTGTGGCCAACGGATATTGAACGGATGTATTTACACGTCTGGTTCAAGGTTGCACAGCAAATGTCACCTTGAAAAAGAAAGAAAGAATATTTATCTGCTTCCTCTCGGGCTTTGTTACCACGAGATTGTCTTATCGCCGTACCGGATCCGTCTCAACCCGTGTTATACCGAAGATATCCATGACTGTCTCAACCATTCATTCCAGCAAGGTAGGAAAAAGAAGACAAAGACAGGACACAAACTTTTTCTAATGGAAATGAAGCTGTACGTAATAAATGTCCCGGCCCGGTAAATCAAGGCTAAGACGGCAGTTGCAGAGACTAAAGAATTTGCTAAGAAAATTCCATCTTTTTCGTTCCTGGCCACTCCCACCTCGACTTTACTCAAAACGGCATGGTCATCATGTTTTCATGTAGGTAATGATATTACAAGGGTTGTGGATTGAGGCTCAATCGGTACGAACCAGGACTTTCTCGTTACCACATGGAAATCATGACGAACCACTCGACTTACGTACAAGATGAATTCCCCTTGCAACGTATTAGTTATGAATTACAATATGGAATCATCTCTCCAATCTGCCATGACGAGATCTATTCTGTCAATATCAACAATGATCGCGGGGAAATGAGGGAAAAAACTTTCCTTATCCCATGGGGCATGACCCTTTATCGTGTGGGATACCCAGGTTTCCAACAGTTCCAGAAATGATGCTTATCTTTGGTTTGTAACTAGAACTGAAAGAATATTCGGTATCTCCGATATGTGGATGTAGTTGTACATATCTTTTTTTTCCCTTTTCCTCAATCCACTTGACTCGCCTTTTAACCTCTGACTCTGCACTTGCGTCCACTCACCTCCCTCTCTCTCTCTTCGACCTCTTCCTTTTTCTTCTTCTTTGGTACCCTGTTGTCCAGTACATAACCACAACATATTATACAAAGACCAAAGACACGGTACCTGTTGCAGAGGTTCATCAAGTCACAATGGCAAACGGAATCACCCACTCCTCCAACAAACCCTCCGATATCGAGAACAAACCCGCCCCTCGAAACCAATCTCCAGACATGGCCGACAACAACATGTTCGGCGAAGCGACCGACGAGCTCGATGCTCAGAGACTCAAGCAAATCGCTGTCGATGGTAACGCGCATTTCCATCGTCTGGGATGGAAGCGTCTCGCCATCGTCACTATCGTCGAGGCTGTTGCCCTCGGCGCTCTGAGCTTACCCTCTGCGTACCACACACTGGGCATGTTCCCTGGAGTTTTCCTGACAATCACCCTTGGAATGGTGTCTATCTTCACCAGTTACATCGTTGGTCAGGTCAAGCTCAAGTTCCCGCAAGTGTCTCACTACGCCGACGCTGGGCGTCTTCTGCTTGGGCGATTTGGCTACGAAGTCTTTGGTGCTGCGCTCGTTCTGGAATTGGTCATGGTGGTAGGATCGCATGCTTTGACTGGAAGTATCGCCCTTATCGACATCAACGGCGGGCATGTCTGCTCCATTGTGTTCTCTGCCGTCTCTGCCATCATCCTGTTGATTCTCGCCATCCCGCCATCCTTTTCCGAAGTCGCCATTCTCGGTTATGTCGATTTCGTGTCCATCATCGCTGCTATTGGAATCACCATTATCGCCACTGGTATCCAGGCCGGAGAGTCAACCGGCGGATTGTCCGGTGTCGACTGGTCAGCCTGGCCCAAGGAGGATATCAGCTTCTCTCAGGCTTTCGTCGCTGTAAGCAACATTATCTTCGCCTTCAGCTTTGCTATCGGTCAATTCTCCTTCATGGATGAAATGCATACTCCGGCCGATTACATGAAATCCATCTGGGCTTCCGGCTTCCTCCAGATCAGCATTTACACCCTTACCGGAGCCCTCTGCTATGCCTTCATTGGATCCGACGTCAAGTCTCCTGCGCTTCTGTCCGCTGGTCCCTTGATTTCCAAGATTGCCTTTGGCGTTGCGTTGCCCGTCATCTTCATTTCTGGCTCTATCAACTCGACTGTCGCTCTTCGTTACATCCACGGCCGAATGTTTAAGAACTCCTACCTTCGATACATCAATACCCCCATGGGCTGGACAAGCTGGATTGTCCTTGTCACCGTCTTCACCATCATCGCCTGGGTCATTGCTGAAGCTATCCCTATCTTCTCCGATCTGCTCTCCCTGGCTTCCGCTCTGTTCGTGTCTGGATTCTCTTTCTGGATTCCCGCCGTCATGTGGGTTTGCTTGCTCCGAGAGGGTAGCCTGTTTGAGCGTAAGAACATCTGGATGAGTCTTGGATGTCTTTTGGCCTTTATCATTGGTATCGTTACGTTGGGTGCTGGCACCTACGCTACCATCAAGGATATTGTAAGTTGCAATTGTCAATCCATTTTCAAACCTATACTGACAACCACAGATCAAGGAGACCTCCGAGGGCACTGCTCATAGCCCCTTTACCTGCCGCTCGGCCAACTATTAGACGTCAGCATAGATTGACGGTCTTGTACTTTTAGATATTAGTAATCAAAATGCTTGAAGGTTTAATTTGATGATACATATGAGCTTAGACCTGCGATTGCCAGGAAATATTGCGATTGTAAGGACGTGAGGCCACCAAGAAGCGAGATTCTACAGAAAGTTATTCTACCTCTAAGGTACCTCTTCTTTTACCCCCAAACGAGCGAGTGTGTGTATACAACGTCTTTTCCTTTCTTTCAACTCCGTTAGTGACCTCATGTCATCTATTCAATTAGACATGAACAGAGATATATGTTCCATTCTCAACTAGCTCAGTCACTTTTCAGGTCAAGAACATCTGTCTCTGCTTCTTGTCTAAGGTTTTACATGCAACTAACTGCTTAAAAAAGCGGATGTTTATCGGCATACAGCCAGTCAACGTTTGAAGTACGTAACCGAATCGTTGGGACATGATCTATCTCTCTCTCACTCTAGGCTATCTCCTTTTCCATGCCCATCATAATCATGTCCCTGCTCTCTCCTTGCTCAGTTGTCGGGAACAAACTCGTTGAGACGGTCGGTTATCCACACAATGATACCGGGGAAGTCCTCCTCAACCCAAGCCACCAACGCAGGCGACCATCTGGCCATGTTGGCGATGCAGATCCATCGGTTGGCCTGTCGTCGCTTCTGATCCAGGCGTTCAATCAACCGGACCAATCTCAACATGAGATGCTGCTGCATCGCATGATGGGCAGCTTCAGCTTCGCAAATCTCTCGTGAAAGCCCATCGCAATGGTCCGAAAGAGCCCTGATTCGTTCTCGAGCAGAGTCTATTTCCAGGTAGTTTTGGGAATCCAAGTGTGTGTACAAATCACTGGTTCGAAATCGGGCGCTGTTGACGTAAAACAGCTCGATTCGATACTGATGCTCATATTGAGCAGCCAGGTGGCGACGTCGGAGGCCGTCGATGTTGAGATTAGACTCGGCGAGGTCCTGAGCACCGGTTTGTTCGGCTTCCTGGACGATACGCTGAAGGCTGGCGACCTCAGCTGCAACACGTGCGGCCTCGTACATGGCGGCGTCATAGAATCTGTCCATGACGACAGTTTCAATGAAGGAGACGGGTTCATTCTGGAAGTGTTAGGAGTATTCTAAATCTTGAGTGAAGTTCTTACATGATTGTCGTTAACAGAACCAACCACTTCGGTGGACTCCGAAGTCGGATACCCAACAGAATCGCCATCACCATCGTCAATTGAGACCTCTTCAGTGGTGTCGCCAGAATGATCGACCGAACCGTCAACGGCGTGGGAGCAGGATGTTGGAGGAGTCTCGTTGTACCCTGGTGAGTCGTTGGCGGCGGCGGGATTGGCTTGGTCGCTACCAACAAATGAGTTATCCTGCTCCCTGACGGGACATGGAGAGTTTTCCGGATCTTCAAAAGGTATCCCCACAGAGCCCTGAGAAGAAACGTTGGACCAAGACTTTCGGCGAAATCGTTTGTCGGAGACTTCGCTCTCAGGGGACTTCTCATCAGGAGATGCCTGAGAACTAGTCTCACCGTCAGATGTGTCCTTGGCAGAAGTTTGGTCATTGGAAAGCTCATCAGAGGAAGATCCATCAGTTGATGCCCCACTGGCGGCCTTGATACGCTTGAACAGCCGGTAAGAAGACAGGGACCCGGAGCAGGAACGTTTGAAGCGACGACTTCCGGCCCGCTTTGTGGTAGGGACCGGGTGACGCTTAGGGGTGACTGGATTCTCCTGCACTGTGGAACTCGAATTTTGTCCTGTGTTGTCTGATTGAAAGAGTGTATCGCTCAGGGGACCAAGCTCGGAATCACTACAGCCGTTGTTCTCTGCGCCAACAGAAGCATGCTCAGGGGAATTGGCCGACGCGGAAACGGGTGTTCCGTCGGATGACATGCTTCCATCGAGGCTCGAGGCAGTGTAAGGCGAAATGTTGTTGTCAGCCATGGCAGTTAGTGATATGCAATCGTGTTTGTCGTGTCTTCAAGCACGGGGACAGATGTGTGATAACAAAAACAAGTCGATTCTTGAAGAAATGGCACAGAGTGGCGAACGAGTCTTCCTATGAACTAGAGACGGATGAAAGCTCAATCAGTCGCTCTGAGTGTTGTTAGAATGTTTCTGTCAGCTCATTGGGAGGCAGTGAGTTAGTTACCTGTCAAAAGACAGCTCCAACGCGGAAGGTTATCGACGAGAAGCTATGCGATAGATATGACAACAGGGTACG
Source organism: Fusarium dimerum (assembly GCA_013623525.1). NCBI lineage: Eukaryota > Fungi > Ascomycota > Sordariomycetes > Hypocreales > Nectriaceae > Fusarium > Fusarium dimerum. The sequence goes on from JABGLY010000007.1 coordinate 33,917, forward strand.
CTAAGGAAGTAGAACAGAGGTAGGGTTAAAGACCAAATACCTCTTTGATTCTGTCGTTGTGAAACAAATGTCCACGATGAAGACAGGATGAAACGAGAGAAGAAAGGGCTGGATGAAGTTTCTCATAGGAGATTGAAATTTCCTTACTTCCTGCAAGCTAACTAATAAAGCATGGTAGTCATGGCCATTTCTTACTGAGTCATTGTCAACGGGGACGATGAGGAGGACTAAGGGGGCGTGCTGCGCGACTTGTTAGTGGACGCAACCATATCCAGCAGCGTATCGTAAATCAAACAACGAAGAATATGAACATTCTGATTGACCGTTTGCTTGTAGCTTGATTTGACATTCTCAGGATATCCTACCAAGTACAAACATTCAGTGCCAATTGAGATTGTCACTTGGGTTTAGCAAAAGAATAGGTTTCCTGACAGCTTTTTGAGATACATTTTCGTAAGTATCCTACTCCTGAAGTCACTATTAATCTTGCTGAGGATGTTCAACTGGAATCTATCTGCCATTACAGGTTAAATCTCTCATGCAGCTGCTAATCACGAATGAACGAGGTCTGAAGTTGTTTCAATAAGCATGAATTGCACACTACGGTTTACATCCCTCCAGCCTGGCCAAGCAATCCCAAACCTCTACAGCTTAAACGACCCCCTATAAAACAGCTTTCAAGCCTTAGACTCAGCAGTCTGGACCTTGTGCACATCAGTAAGATGAGCCTCTCCAAAACCCTCGAACTTGTAGCTGCTGAACTTGCGAGCAGGCACCTTTCTAGCGAAGAGAATATCCAGCTCCTCGAATGTTCGGTCCTTGGTCTCAGGAAGTCGGAAGTAGGCCCAGATGAATACCAGCATGGCAGTTGTTCCCCACACAAACCCAACATAACCCTTAAAGTTCCACTCCGAAGGGTTCATGAAATAGGGGGACAAGACACCAGCGATGATACCGATGATGGCATAGGCGTTTCGAGCAAGGCAAATCGTCTTCTGTCGAAGTCTGGTAGATCCAATCTCAGCGGGAAGTGCCCAGCCCAACTGACCGGCGGAAAGCTGGAAAACAAAAGTCCAGACCAAGGTCAAGACAGCCTGGGTCATGGCAACACTCTTAACTTCGTTTTTGACATTAAGACCACCAATGAGAAGGAGAATCAAGGACATAACGCCCATACCGCAGACGTAGGCGGTGCGGCGGCCCACGTATGGCATGACACAAAACCAGGAAACGAAGGTCGCGACCAAGGCCATCGCGTTTCCACCAACGTTGAGGTTGTACGTCGTGTCTGAACCAAGCCTGAGCTGGCTAAAGAAATAAGTACTGTTGTAAGCAAAGTTCAAGCCAGAAAGGACCTGACCGGCGAAAACAACGCATGCGATTTCGGTTCGTCGAAGTTCGAAGCCCTTGAAGCAATCTCTGTACGAGGTACCCACACTCAACTGCTCCTCAAGATTGTTGGTGTAGACGATAAGACCGAGCGCTTCCTTTCGTTCTTCGTCACTGTCGCTTGGTCGGAGGCGTTCCAGGGACTTGAGAGCGTCGTCGTGGCGGCCGACACGGACAAGATGCCAGGGGGTATCGGGAGCGAAGAAGAGGAGAGGGATGAGGAATGCAGGCCAGAACCATTGCAGAGCAAAGGGAATTCTGTAAGACCACTCAGTGGGGTTATCGACGAGTCCTCGCATAACTCCAGCTGAGATGAGTTGACCAATGATGAAGCACATCTGGGGGAGGTCAGTCTAGGTCACGTAATAAGCGATAGGTGGTAACTCACGTTTGTCCAAGACGTCATGTAGACTCGAAGGGTCATAGGAAGAACTTCTGAAGCATATGCAGGAGCAGTGGTTGCGAAAATTCCCCAGGGAAATCCGCAGAGAAGCTGACCGATGAGGAGGGCGGTCGTGTTTGGGGCGAAGAAGGAGATGAAGATGAAGGAGCTGAGAGCTATCAAGGCACCAATCAAAACCTTGACATGGCCGAACTTGGTGACGAGATATCCATTAAGAAGTGTTCCGAAGAAAGATCCAACGCCGGCCGCGTTGCCGATGCCGGCTTGCCAAGAAGCTGATAGCTGATAGCTGCTTGAAGGTTCATGCCATTTCCCATATCGACGGGCAAAAGAAGGGTAAGCCCAGAAGTTGCTCAGGAGGTTAGTATCGTAACCTTCCATGATGACACACATGGAAATGGCCAGACACCATAGGATGGTTCGAGGATATCGTTTGATGGCTTCGAGAGGAGAGAGGTCGTGTTCCGCAAGAGCGGCCTGGGCAGCTCGATTGGCTGTGTCCTGCCCGACGGCCTCCTTTACGGCCATCTCAGGCTCGTAGTCTTCAGCATGCATGGTGGTAGCTTGGGGCATTTCCTTGGCTGTTGCCATTATGGAGTTGAGAGGTGTTGATGGGGAACCGAGTTGAGAAGTCTCTAGTTGTGAGTGAGGAGAGCTGGCTGAGAACTGATGCTGATGAGATGATTCTCCAACATGATGAGGACTGACATGATTATATACAAAGCCAAGAATGATGTTGAGAGAAGTGGATTCCCCATGGGGGTTGGCGATCAAGTCCGGGGAAGTCGAGCGAGTGAAGTTGTTGGATGGAAACTTTATTAGTGCAGTACCGAGTATTACCCCATACAGTCTAGTTCCCTCCGGTGCAGAAGCCCCGATAGGGTAGGGGAGTTCATGGACTTCTATCCCTTTCGAAGTGGCATGTTTAACAAGGTGAGGCTCTCCCGAGGGAATCCCCGAATTGTCCAAATCATGGTTCACTCATGGGGATATTTCCCCAAATGATGTAGTATCGGACCGACAAACGATTGTTGTCCAGGATTTCGGCTCTGATCTGTGATTTTTCGGAGTCGTACATGGTGTTGTGCGGGGGAGGAAATTGTTCTTCGACTGTCATGAGACCACAATGACCTGGGTAGTAGGGTGTTAGTGCATTTAAGCTCAAAGAATTACCGATTGGATGAACAGACTTCTATGGATGAGTGGTTTGTATTGGAACTTGTGCCGATTTGTAACGAGTTTCTCCGAACTGTTTGTCCTGGATGCTCAATGTATTTGAGGGCTTCATTAAACCCAACATCTAACGTTGTCTAGTTTGCCAGACTTGATTGTATGGAGTCTGACTTTGTGACACAACTGTATTGGTCAACCTGCATGGGTAAATTACAAGGAGCTATCATTACACTGACAGCATGACCATAGGTAGCTGACTGCCTTCAAGTTGTTTGTACAAACCTGTTGTTCAGCAACAATCGACACACCCCTAAACGGTTGTGTAAATTGTATGCCGGTTCTAAAAAACAGGGTAACGAGGTTGCCAGAAGAATGGGGTTGATTAAGAGACATGTTGGCATACAACAACCGGAAAAACATACCAAACTCAGGCTTCCTCTCCGTCAAACTACTTATCCCCAATGATCCTGTCGCGCATGGCCGCCCAAATAGCCAATGCACAGAGTGAAGGCATTCAGACAATGCGTGCAACCAACCAGAACTGGGACGGCTCCTGTTGGTGCGGCAGTTCAGGCCTTGGCCACTGGACGGTCGTTGTATGTAGTCAGTCTACTACCACACATTCATTTATGATTGGGCAATCGTTCTCTCTTTGCCACATATCAGCCAAGCATGGGACAAAATAATATAGGCAGGGTGTCCCATGGCAATGTCTTGTTCTTTTTGTCTCCCACCATAGCTGTCTACCTACCCCGCCTTGCTCTGCCGCTCCAACTGTAGAAAATGATTGGAGTCCATCACCTGATCATTATCAACGATCAAGATACGTACCGGTTTCTCTCGTCCCCGCCTGTGAGATGCTACCATGGCTCCTCATCCCCGTCACCATCCCCAATCCACATGGACGCTTCTGTAGCTCCGAGCAATCGGTTGGATCCTACAGCTCATCACACTCAACATGACTGGAGTCAAAGATACCCCCCGTCAGGCATGCGACAACTGTCGTTTTCGCAAAGTCAAGTGCGATCGCGGTGAGCCCTGTAAGAACTGCGATACCGGCTCCCTCAAATGTCAGTACCTTCATCGAATTAAACGCAAAGGTCCTCCCTGTGGACGGGGGAGGAGACAGTCGCAGCTGAGGAAAGGATTGACGGACTTTGATACCGGCAATTTCCATATCATCACCCCCGATGCTCCCTTTCGCTTCAAACCAGTCAACGATCCTGCTAGGAGTGATGAGCTGCCAGCTCAACCAGCACCTTCACAGTCTTCTTCTCAGTCACCTCCAGTTCACTCATCACCCCAGTCATCCAATGACACACTCTCAACAATTGAAATTCCCCATGTCACTACTCAACCTGACCTATTCCCCTCCGGTCCATCTCTCGACGATCTACTATTCGACGCGGAAACGCACAGCAGACGCCTCTCGCTCTCCCTAGCTGCTCACATCAATGTCTTTGTCAAGTATCTATTCCCAATCATGCCAGTCATCGATGCCGAGGACCTTGTGGCAGATGCCATGCGCTTAGATGAACTGACCCCCGCGCGATACTCTCTTATCACAGCACTCTGCTCCGCGACCCGTATTCAGTTGCGTATGGACACTGGCCTCGATGCTGAAGGACCCAAAACTGAGGTTCCGTCGGAACCCGAATTGTCGGGAGAAATGCTCCTATCCTTGGCTGAAAACTCAATACGACAGTATAATGTTATCGACGATGAGACCCTCGACTCTCTGTTGGCGTCATTCTTCATGTTTGCAAGCTACGGGAATCTCAACAATGCGCGCCATGCTTGGTTTTACCTGAATCAGAGTATATCACTCGCTCAAGGCCTTGATATCACACGTGAGTCCGGTTATGTCGGCTTATCAGATATTGAACGTGAGAAAAGGAGAAGGGTGTTTTGGCTTCTATTCGTGACTGAGAGGTACGTCGTCCTGTCGTCCACCTTGTCACTTGCTAATCGTCAGAACGTTCGCGTTACAACATCGCCGGCCAGTCCAATTGCGCAGCTGCATTTCTAAGCCCCAGGTTATCGACTCAGACTGTCCTGTCGTGATGCACGACTTCATCAACCACATTAGCTTATTCGAAACTCTCCCCTGCGCTCTCTATGAGTGGCAGTCTCAAAGTGATGGTCAACAACCCGAAGACTTATCTCTTACGCAGACTATTAACAATAAACTGTGTGCTGTACAAGCCGATCGTTCAGTCATTGAAAGTCAACGATTCGACACCCTCATCACCCAACAATGGCTGCGTGTGTCCATGTGGAGATTGGCTTTTGGAAAGAAACCGACGCCCGCGTATAATCGCGGGTTCCTACTGCCTCTCAACTTACCCGTAGATGCAGGCAAGCTCATTATGGGATCTTTGGATTCAGTAGGATCAAAATCCAAAGATTGCCATGGAATAGGAATGGTATGCAATCCTTTCTAAGTCGCATATCCCCTCTGACCTCTCGGTAGGAACAAAAACTATTCGACGTTGGCGTCAGCCTCGCAGACAGCACACATCTTCCAGGTTGGAACACATCGTCTTTTGAGGTCGGTCCTAGAGATGTTCTCTATGCCGTCGTCCGAGCCCTATCGAAAGCGCGGGGCTGTCCCTCCCACCTACTTCCTCTTCTCCTCACGCATTCGGAAAAGGCATTGGGATTCGGCAACCCTGCAGCCCATATCAACCCCCAATGGGAGGTACCCCAAGAACCGTACGAGAATCCTGCGGTTGAAGACGTGACAGAAGGCGACGGAATAGACTCGATCGATTGGACTGACGGTAGTCTGGGATTACTGGATATGACGACTCCAGTGCTAAGCCATGAGACCATACCAGGAGCTTTTAATATCTCCTGAGTGAACCCCTTGTGCAGTCTCAGGTTCGCTAGACGATGGACGAGTTCACATAGTCTGATTCAGTGAGCAACAACAACCTTGCTTTACCATTTGTCTAACCGATGTTCAAAACATTCATTTTTGTCATTCTAACCCTTTTCCTTCTCAGATTTTTGAATGTTATACCTTTTCCAAAATGGCAACCTTGCTATCATAGTCTGTACCGAATCGATACTGAATACCACCGTTCATAAGCGTCGCTCCGGAATACACGTCTCCTCCGTCAATCCTGTACCTGGCAGCTGGATCCAATCCCTGCAGGCGGAGTAGAGGGAAGTTGTGAACCGTCGTCACCCTGATCTGGAATGCAAATAAGACAGCTTTCGTCTTGTCCTCGGAGACAAAGATAGCAGCTGGATAGTTGGAAGAGTCTGGGAGGACAAGTCGCCACATGTCGCCATTGATGATAATGGGACTGACTTCTTCAGCCAGCTTGATCAACTCTGGGATCTGGGCCTTATCTTCCTCGGGCATGGCACCGGGGTCGAGTTCAAGACCAAATGACCCTCCCATCATGGCGACGTGGGCTCGGAACCGGATTGGCGTAGTGCGGCCGGTTATCTCGTTTGGTACGGCAGAAACGTGCGCTCCCATCGTCGATGGTGGGTATACAAGTGATGTACCAAACTGAATGTGAATTCGGTCGAGGGCATCAGTATTGTCCGAAGTCCACACCTGAGGGAAATACTGAAGGATTCCAGGATCGAAACGACCACCGCCAGAAGCACATCCTTCCCAGAGGACATCAGGGAACCGGCTTGTCAATTCGTCAAACACACGGTACATGCCGAGGATGTAGGCGTGGTGGTTATCTGGCGTCGGGCTCTCGTGCATGCCCCGGTTGTTGTCCCATTTTACGTACTTGACAGGGACGGTGGAGAGAATATCCGAGACGGATTTAATGATGTAGTCCTGGACCTGAGGAAGTGCCGCGTTAAGGACAAGCTGCTGTCGCGTCTCGCTACGGGGATATTCACCCGCGTGAAGGACCCAGTCAGGGTGCTTCTCATACAGCTCTGAATTCTTGTTGATCATTTCTGGCTCAAACCAGAGACCGAATTGAAGTTTTTCGTTGGACCCTGCTGCTTCAAGCTGATTGATCTTGTCGACTAAAGGCTTTAGTCCGTTAGGGAATCGCTTTGGATTGACGATCCAATCACCGAGGCCGGCGTTGTCGTTAACACGTGGGTGCTTGTCTCCAAACCAACCATCGTCTAACACGAAAAGCTTGACACCAAGCTTGGCTGCTTCCTGGGCAAGTCTGTAGATGGTTGACTCGTCAAAGTCAAAGTACACGCCCTCCCAACCGTTGAGAAGCACAGGTCTCGGCTCGCGAACGAGGTGGCTTTTGATAAGGTGCTGTCGGTACAATCTGTGAAACTTCCTCGACATCTCTCCCACACCGGAAGCTGAGAAGACGGATACGCATTCGGGGGATACGAGGGACTGGCCCGGCCGAAGTGGCCAAGAAAGCTGACAGGGGTTCATGCCAACAAGAGTTCGCGTGAGACCCTGAGGACTCTTCTCGACTTCAATACTGAAGGAGCCGGTGTAGACGAGGGAGAAACCCCATGCTTCGCCTTGCGATTCGGTAGTTGTGGGTGTGACGATGGAGACAAAGGGGTTGTGGTAGTGGGAGGAGTAGCCTGTATTACTTCCAAAGCTGTTGTTGTCAGTTAGATTAAGCTACTCAAAAGTGCAGAATGCGCCTACCCTTGAAGACCGTAGTCGACCTTTCTTCTCGTTCGCATACACTCTCGTGACCATTCTCCTTGCAGCTGTAGCATTTCGAAATCGCTATGAGGAAAGTCGACACTCAGACTGGCCAATTTTTCGACGCTGATATTCTCCCGCCCATTGTTTGTGATCTTGACACTTCGCACAATGGCATCATGCTCTGGAAAGATGGAATAAGACAGATCAGCTGTGACCTTGCTGTAAGTGTCCTCCAGATGCACAATCAATGTAGCGACATCCTCATCTTTTCCAAATGTCGACGGAAGATCCAACAAAGCTGGCTTTCCGTCTACGACAGTGTGAGATTTGTACACAAAATTACAAACGGTGTACCCCTTGGCATGCTTAATATGAATAGCCGGGGTGCGGAAGTCTCCTCTCCCAAGGTCGGGAAATTCGCGACGGATATGTGCTTGTGTAGACCACCCTCCACCATTGATGAGGATTTGACTGACGGGGTCTTCGGTAACGGTGGCGCCAAAGTGGTCAGAAATGAGATCTTGGGTGGTAGGATCTATGTGGAAGCGATAGGAAGAGGATTTTCCATTGAGGGCGAAAGAAGAGCCGTCAACGACGATGGCTAGAGAGTGTTAGTGACTGTTGCAGTCATGCATGACGAATGGCAGAGGGACAAACCTTTCGGAGGGGAGGGTACAGCAGTTCGAGTCATCGTGTTTACGTGGAGGTCTTGATGAGATGAGAGATGGGACTGCATGGTAAGCATGGAGAGGCATGAGATTTAAATATCATGAGATTATTGTGTACGACTACCCCGATCATGACAGTTTGACCGAACTTGTCACCTTTTGTAAGCTGGCTGATCCGAGCATTTCCCCTTGTAGTTAGGGGAAGATGGTCCCCGCACTGATCGACCTTGGAGATGGAGGGGTAGTGTTGTCCTGGGGTCGGGTTTCGAATGAATGACGAAGGTAGATTAGATTGTGTATGTTATCGATAAGATATCAAAGATGGTTTGTTTCTTAAATCTTGCTTCTGCAAAGACCTGCATGACAAGCACAGCGAAAAGGGTTGGCGTGACAAACAAGGGAGAGGATGGTAACAAGGTCACGAGATGGGAGACTGAACAGAGTGAGAGAAACGCATCGGATCATACCGGGAGAGGTGTTTGATCAGACAGTGAACAATAGGGTGAAGAGATGCGAAATTAACAAGACGTCGACTATATTGGTCTATTCAATTTTCAGAAATTCGGCATTGTTGAAGAATCACCTCACCCACCAATGTGCTTGAGTCAACACGTACTTGTTCTGCCGAATGTTAAGTGTTCACTCTCCTCACAACAATGAGGCCAACTCTTCCCGTGATGTTCCATTGTCGATTAGGCGATATCTACATCTACCAAAACACCTGTGAGGTGAGTGAATTATCAGAGCAACTTATTGAACAAATGCATATGCCGACTTTGAAACGTTCCATCGACTTCACCAATAACTTGAGCAAATATCCTATCTGCACGATTATAGGGTAATTGCGGAAATGATTGCGTCTTACCATTGTCCACATATCCACCAATCAATATCACATATCAAACAGTCTCTATATTACCATCCCACCTCAACCCCCTGTCCTCCCACTTCACGGCAGTGTCCATTAACCATCATGAACAATCGCCCAGGCACAGAAAGCCAAGACAACTCATTATCCCTGGCCCCAAAACCACAATTGCGCTCCGCTTGTCAATCGTTGGCTACCCCTTTTCCCTATCCAGCCCAAATTCCCCAATCACCTTTCCCATCGAACCCCTCCAGCTCGAACAGAAAACCCATCATTAAAAACGAAGACTTACAAGCCACTACCCATGTCAAATCTAAGCCACCCACCTGAAATGTTTCCTTTTCAGCCCTCATCACCGTTCCTCCACCGTTGACACTTTCCTCTTTTCGACTAGACTACCCCTGGTCGCCTGACATGTGTGAGTGAAGACGTCTCGGGATTTGCCATTATGACAGACGGGTACGATACGAATGACCGATTTCTGGGCTTGGCTGTCCGGGATACAGGACCCCTTTCGTCAGGAGACGCCGATAATGGGTGGAGTTTGTTAAGGTATAGCCTTGTGCGCATGATATAGAATCTGGTGCCTGGTCTGATCTTGGCCAAGTCACCGTTGTGACAAAGTCTATTCTGTATCCACTGGTTATTGGGCGTTGGACTGTTTGATGGGTTGAGTTTCTATATCTTTGTCCGTGTGCGGCATCGAGTATGGCTTCATGTGTCAACTCAACTCAGGCATCGCCTTGTCACTCTTTAACAGCACACTCTTTTTTTCCAACATGAGAACCACGTTCTCGTCCATTCTCTTTAGCCTTTGGCTACTCTTGGGCGTATTCGCCTCAGCTGATGAATCATGCGGTTGCTCCGTTCGGTACATCGTGGTTGAGATGCCCACTAAGTCAGTGGCCGCAGCAGCTCAGACACACTCTACCACTTCCGTTCATGCAAACCCAACTGATGCCAGACCTTACAAGCCTTCTCAGACGACCGTTCGCGCCAGTGCTTCTACAGCTCATCACAACACGACTGCTACTTTCCTTCCCCGTACTCCTGCAAAGATTGATCGCAAAAACCCCGAGAATGCTGTTCCCAAGAAGAAGGTTTCCATCACGTATGGCAATGATAAGCCTGACACTGCCGGCCAGACCTACCCCAAGCTTAACCAGACCTCCGGGGGCTCCATCGACATGGATCTCGTCATGAACCATCCCGCTGTTATCCTCGACTACATTGACGCCATTGTCTCTGTTGAATGCTCAGATGATTCAGTTACTGTCCAGTTTGGAAAGTCCGCTGCTTTCGACAAGGCACTTGACACTTGGCTGGATAAAGAGGCTTTCATTCTGGTCACAAACAGCAAGGGTAACTGCAATGCCGAAGAGGGCCAGGGATTCTTCGTCGTTGACGGTGTTACCTCGGACAAGTCCGAGAGATCCATTACTTGTCACGCCGCTAAGCAAGAACTTGCCGATATCGCTGGTGAGTATTTCGATTCCGTTGTAAAGCTTGACTAACACCTCATAGAAAGCTGCGAGATATCATTCTCCTCTATCCCTGCTACCAAGCTGAGGAAGCGCATTACTCTGAACCCCAGTTTCTCCCTCAACTTTGGCACTGGCCTCCAACAGGACACTGTTCTCTTCAGCGAAGAGCCTTGGGTATCTATTAAGGCCAACCAAGCTGAGTTTGCCTCTACCGTCACGTTCTCTGGATATGCCAAATATAACTTTTGGCGGTTCAAGGTGAGTCAAGTCTGCTCTTCAAGACTACAAACTTATTAGCTGACCCATGTAGTTGGAAAAACTTTACTTTGATCTCGACACTCAGTTCTCTGCTGATGTTGCCCTTTCCGCCGATGTGGCCGCTGCTTGGTCCAAGTCCATCCTCTACGATCCCGATACTCTGACCTTCAACCTTGTCGAAGTCCCTGGTCTTCTCGCCATCGGACCTGGTATCGCTTTTGCTGTCGGCGTTGACGTTGATACTTCTGCCGCCGTTTCAGTAAGAACCGGAGCTGGTGTTTCTATCCCTGCCGCAAACGCCCATCTCGATGCTCTTGATTCGTCAAAGAACAGTGCTACTGGATGGGTCCCTCAGTACACGTCCTACGCCAACATCAGCGAAAGTGTCGAGGTTGGATTGAACGCTAGTGCATCCGTTACCGTTCAACTCACTTTCAAGTTGCTTGGAGGATTGGTTGACCTTAGCAGTGGTCTTACAGCAACGCCCGAGTTTGTCAACAAGTTCACTCTCGACTCGAACCAGGATGCGCATGCTTCCACACCAAACGCTGGTGTTGATATTGGTAACAACGGTGAGGAGTGTGGTGTTTCTTTCAAGTCAGACTTCGTGTTCGACCTGGATGGATTTGCGACTAAGTGGTGGAAGTCCAGCCTATATCACGTCGAACTCCCCCTGACGGATCTTTGCTATGATTTCGAGGGGTCGAACTACACCAGCAAAGGTCTCATTGGATAGTTGGTAGATACCCATCAATCATTTTCTTGGTGAACCTGCCGTCGTGCTCCATTCGGGCTGCCATAGCAACGATTACTATAGATTTAAACAGAGCCTTCGATGATTAATCATCTGTGATATTAAATACTGGTAGTCTATCTTATCCGTTCTAGACTGTGCTTACGGCCAACCCACCTGCAAAAGGAAGCTCACAACACCCCTGGTCTTGGCCTTGATGCATTGGCACTGCATGTAAACCCTGTCCGTTTGTTGGTTCAGACAAGACAACCACGCAAAAGGAGAACGCATGATACGACCCCGCTTCTTCCTCTCTTAAATGTCTCGCTTTGTTACTGTTGTTCAATTCAAAATATTCTTCAACTCCTTGAGCAGTAAAAATGACGAGCAAGGAAGAGACGACTGACAAGACAGGTTTGGGCGCTTCGCCCAGCGATCATGCGAAAGAGAAATCACCAGAGATTCAACCTGACGAGGCCAAGGTTGCATCGCAAGAAGCAAAAGCCGCCGAGGAAACGCAAACAAACGAGCCAACTGCAGAAACACAAGAGCAATCACAGCATGAAGATGCAGCCACTATAGCCGAAACACCCGGAGGAATGCTTCCTGGTCAGCACTGGACACAGCTGGGCGAGGTCAGAGACATCAGCGAATTGAAGCAGAGGAGAGCGCATATGCTGATCTGGTACGAATGCAGCTCGACCAACAAGACGACAACGATTCGACGTTTGACGAGAATGGAAGCTCAACAGCATCGCTTTCGTCGAGTATCCTGCAGTATCGATCACTCAACGGACGAAGATATCATAGCGATCGAGGAAATGCCCAATATTGGTGTGTGGTAGGATCTAGGATAGGATGAATCTTGGCTGATAGGGACAGGGTATCCAATGACGATCGCGCGAACGAAGCACTTGACATTAAGTGAGTAACCTCTATGGGGATGATTTATAGTCTATTGACAAAGTATTTAGCCACCATGTTCTCACACTGATGAATGACGGGAAGCTTTACAGAGCTCCGTTGAAGAAGGACATTCAGGTGGGTTTGATATTGGCTGTTTATCAAAATTGGCCTGACAATAAATAGACGGCTGTCGATATTGGTACTGGAACAGGTATGTATCTATGCTCATATGTGAAATGAGGCTCTACATGTGGCTAACCATTTGCAGGCATCTGGGCTATGTAAGTTTCAATCCCCAGTAGAGTAGACACACCGACTAACAACATAGCGACTTTGCCGATGAGTTCCCCAACACCAAAGTCGTTGGAACGGACATTTCGCCGATCCAGCCCAACTGGATCCCTCCCAATCTCGAATTGTAAGAGTTTGTCAGTTATAGCATGACTGATAACTAACAACAACAGCCAAATCGATGACTGCACTCAAGAATGGACTTTTGAACCTAACTCACTTGACTATGTCCATATCCGCTTCCTTGTCGGAAGCATAGTTGACTGGACTGCTCTCTTCAAAGAAGCCTACAGATGTCTCAAGCCGGGTGGTTACATCGAGAGCTACGAGGGATCACCTTGCATCGGCAGTGATGACAATACAGTTGACCCGTCTAGCGCTATGGGCCAATGGGGACATATCTTCTTGGAGGGGGGAAAGAAACTTGGAAGGCCTTTTTCGATCCTGGAAGATGGCCTTCAGAGAAAGGGAATAGAGGAAGCTGGCTTTGTCGATGTTCAAGAATCGAATCTGAAGGTGAGCAACTTACCCATATGCCTTTATAGAAAAAGAAAAGTAATTACTGACTAGCTATTTAGGTACCTATTGGTGACTGGCCCAAGGAAAAGAAACTGAAAGAGGCGGGACGATACTTTCAAGCTGCTATTCTCCAAGATATTGAAGGCACTCTCATGTTCATTGCAAATCTCCACGGATGGTCACAGCAAGAAATCACTCTTTTCGGAGCTCGGTATAGAAAAGAGATCAAGTCAAAGAAGATTCATGGATATTTCACACAGAAGGCTGTTTGGGCGCGAAAGCCAGAGACTCAGTAGATGACCAGGAGAATCATCTCAATCTTAAGGGTTACGATACGATATTAGGTACCAATACAACCACACAAGATAATGCATCAAGTCGCCACAGATCAATCAACACTCCCAATATGATTGACAACAACGAGACTGCTGACTAAGTTTCTTTCCAGGCAGCCAGGCTCTCTGACCAGAACTAGATCGATCGACAGACTGCGCCTCCTCCTTCGCTCCTCCAAGTCTGAGGGTGATTCTGCCTTGTCCGTTGTAAAATGTATAAAGCAACTTATTTCCTACCATCACCTTATCTGATAATTCAAGCATCAGAATGGACAAAGAAACACCACAAGTCACGTACGACCCAAAGAGACATGTTGGGAATAAACCTAAAAATCTCTCAATCGAGGATGGCAACCTCTGCGCTTTCTGCGCTGACTCATTAGCCAAACCTCCATCGCCGGAACCATATCATGAACGCCTTCTTTCAGATCTACTCGAAGCAGCCAACTATTGTGGCTACTGTGCTATGTGGGAGAGAGCACTGGCAATGTCAGCCAATGATCTTGTCGAAGATGACGGGCATGATTTTGCCCTACAGATGCATCCTCTACTACAGACAGGTTATGAGTGTGATCAAGTAGAGCTTCAATACTTGAGCTGGCATGATTGGGAAAGAAGCGTTACGGGACAAAAGATTGTGTGGCCGCATATGGGGACAATATGGGCATCGCTTGATTTATTCAAGGCAGAGCGTAAGTCACTAGCATTGTGACGAAGAAGGCACCTACTTAACAGATACAGAAGCTTTACATGTCAATATCAATCGATTAAGTCCGGCCGATGACGACAAGATACTCTGGAGAGGTGTTCAGTATTGGCTCAATGATTGTATAAAGAATCACCGTCTCTGCCAACAAGTCAAGAATCGCGAATGGAAACCCTCTAGATTACTCCACTTGACCCCGAGTTCTGAACCTCTACAGATTTCTCTACAGGAAGTAGATGAGATTCCTGACCATGTCGAATATCTTACTTTGTCGCACTGCTGGGGCGGTGGTATTCCAACACGCCTAACATTGGACAACTTGAAACTCTTTAAGGACTCGATACCCATCAGCAGAATGCCAAAGAACTTTCTCGACGCGTGCGATATCACGAGGAGGTTCGGACATGAGTACCTATGGATTGACTCGCTCTGTATCGTTCAAGACGATCCGCATGATTGGGCCGTGGAAGCAGGTCGAATGGCTTCAGTGTATGGAAACTCGTGGCTCAACATTAGCGCCGCTGCAGCTACCACTGTCGATGATGGGATCTTCAAGGCAAGAGAATCAGAAGACTTGGATGCCTGGCTCCCTATATGGGTTCATCGTCACTGGGGAGGCCTCTTTGCCGGTGATGTCTGCGTTACTGACGCACAAAATTGGTGGACGAGGTTAGATAATGCTCCATTGAACCGTCGAGCATGGGTATATCAAGAACGTATGATGTCTCCTCGAGTTCTGCACCTTGGTCTCGAACAGGTGGCTTTCGAGTGCTGTGAGGTTTCTTCATGTGAGCGATTTCCATGGGGAGACTTGAAGTCAGGACAAACATCTGCTAGTCGTGCCAAGGAGTTTATGCAGATCGCTCGACAGGGAAATATTAAAGACATGTACTTTGAGGAGCCGTTTAATCATTGGAACGAAATTATAAGAGGATACTCCCTTGGAAGACTGACTTTCGAGACCGACAAACTTGTTGCCTTGTCCGGCATCGCGGATTGTTTTCAAGGAGTCTTTCGAAAAGTACAAGAAAAGGAGAATGAGGACAGTTCTGGGCTACCCGTTTGCCATGAGTTCCGATCCGAGGGTGAAGACAACAAGAAAGGCAAAGAGATTGAGACTGGGCAACCGGAAAAGGATACGTCTGTCTTCGTAGCCGGGCTCTGGCGCCCTTACATGGCATACCAACTCGTCTGGCGTGCTACATCGCGGATTCAGAGCCAGCAGATCAACGGGACCCCGCCTCAAGCCTACGGTGAGCGTCCTACAAAATACGTGGCACCTACATGGTCTTGGTGCTCACTTAACAACGTTCTTATCGAGCCCCAACAAGCCAGGAGCATTGATATTACCTTCGCACGTGTTCTGGACGTCAATATCAACCCAATTGATGAGTTTGATCCAAAAGATTCTTCCAATGGTTTGAAGTATTGTTGCAGCCCAGGGTCATATCTCAATCTCCAATGCTCTATCCTTCCCATCGTGGGATTTGGCAATACCGGTTCTTTCAAATTCCCTAACTTCAAGGGTGAACCGGGTGAGCTTTTGGAAGTGGGTGGAAAAAACTACTTTGATGTCGACTTCAAGAAAGAAGCGATATTGTGCGAGAATCCAATGGCTATACCTATCTTTGTTGACACAACAAGAGTGGGCAAACCCCTACATGGCCTCCTTGTTGATAGGCGTCAGGATGAGAACAACAATTACTACCAAGTCCGAGCAGGCGCATTTGTATTGAACAAGCCAGCTGATGTTGAGACATTTTGGAACGGAGTCGAGGCTTTTGATGAGGTAGTCCCTGGTCAGGGGAAGAGAGTGGACGGGATTCGTAGATTGGTGATGGAGAAGGGGATGCCAGAATACAAGAAGAGAGACGGCGTTCTTCAGAGGTTGATTGAAATACGATAGTCAGCCCCTGATATGCTACTGGTCTAGTCTCAATTATTGATTGTTGACTGGTAAGATTAAACTAGGTATATCATTCAAAACTATGCAACTTTCTTTTTGTCTATGCTATCACAAGACATTGTCTCCTCAAATCGCTGTCAGTGGCTACTCTTTTTGTAACTCATCTCAACACCGGTTGTTCCCATCACTCCTGATGCGATGTGGGTGTGCCTGTCTCAATGATAGGACCGTGGTACTCTTTCCTAGCCCAGACAAAGTAGTAGACAACACTGAAAATAACAACAGCGCCGGTGACAACGACGCTGTAGTTCATCATGTCGACAGTTGGGTTCAACATTGGAGGCCAGAAGCTAAAGAATCCAATGACGGCCAGATAGATAATGGCAAAAATATTGTTTGCAATGCCAAAAATTCCACGGAGATGGAATGGGCCCCAGATAAGCTCAGCCCCTGTTGTGTTGGCCAAAGCTGGCAGATCTGCTGTTCCAGGCATAGAGAAGCCGCTGGTAGTACGTCGGTATAGGAGAAGAACAGCCGCAATGAGGTAGGAGCCGTAAAGACACGAGATCGACAAAGATGTGACGTTCATGAAGGCCACAGGCGATCCAATATTGATCAGTGATAGGAGCACAGAAATGACGGTTGTAACCCCAACGGCCCACACAGGTACTGTAGTCCTGCTGCTGACCTTGGACAAGGTGCGCCAAAACGGAAGCCCACGGTCTCGGGCGAACGACCAGAACACTCGCGACGTAGAGGCGAGCATACCGACAGTAGCGCAAGCTCCCAGAATCATGATGATGCTGGCCATAACCGTGGCGCCAGCGGTCGAGTTTGTGGCCTGTTGGAAGATGTACATGTGAGGGAACCCTAGCATGCCGGGACCCGAGTTGATGGCATCATCAAAGTTGCCCATGCAGAACACCATCGCAATAATCATTGCAAAGCCACATGTTCCGTTGATGATGAGGGATAGAAGGATCGAGGTGGGGACGACGACGGATGGGTTGACAGTCTCCTCAGACATCTAGACATATTAGACAGGTGTTTTTGAAATTTGGGGACTGAAAGCTTACATGGAAAGCTGCGTCTGTACCAACAAAGGCAAAGACGTTGCCCATCATGCCAATCATAAATGAAAGCCCTTGCGTCCGCCATCCTCCATTGTTGATGAAGGTGTTGAAAATCTCGCTGGCATCACCATGAGGACCCAGAGTAACCAGGGGAATGAGGACAGCGAAAAAGCCCAGGACATGTAGTATGAGGATCAGACCCTCGAATTTGGGAAGTGCAGAGCTGACGAGAGTGTTGATGAAGACAGCAAACGCAAAGACAGCCCAGAAAAGGAGAGTTCCTTGCCAGAGCTGTGGTTCAAACCCAAGGTCGTTGAGAGATGCCAAACCGAGGATCATGTTACCGGTAAGAAGAGCACTGGAAGAGACAGATCCTTGCCATCCGCCGATAGTTAACATTCCAGTCAGATAGCTGAGGAATTTGGCGCATGATCTTGGAGCCAACATGGCCACCCAGTGATACTGTCCACCAGACGTGGGCGCCATGGAGACCAGCTCACACATGGTTGCGAAAACACTAAAGTTTCCTACCCAGACGATAAGAAAACTGTAGATGACACCAGCTGTGCCGCCGTTGTTGAGGCCCTGAGAGAAGAGCACGGTGACGGCTTCCCAGGTGATAAGGATGGTGCAACTGAAGCCTAGAATGGACATGAAGCCGAAGTTGCGCTACACACATAAGCAATGGGACATGACATACGGCGATATTGTGAAATACCTTAAGAATAGGCTTCTTTCCAAGTCTGGCGAGTTGGTCATTGTCGACATATCCAAGGGTGGATCGAGAGGAGGAGTTGGGTTCGCCGTGTTCCTCGGTGATTCTGGGTGCTGCGGCCTTGACGCCAGCAGTATTGCCCAGCTCGAAACTGGAGTTGTCGCTACCCATGATTGCAAATACCAGACAAGCAAGAAGGATTGATCCTGAGGATGAAGTGGGAGGGAGTGAGTGAGGTGACAAAACGGGAGAAGACAAGAGATATTAGAAGAGCAACCTGTATGATAGGACGAATATGGAACCCATTAACTGGTAAATCCTATTCAGACTCTTTGCAAACATCCCTCCTCGCCGCAGGTCTCACATGTCACACTGTACCTTATCATCCCTGACTGAATTCAGACCCTCCCCCGGCAGATCCCCCCCGTTGGTCCCCGAGGGAGTCTAGGAGAAAAGGGACATAACAAGCGAGTGGAGACTTCTGCAATACAACCTTGCGCTGATATTCTCCTTCACGGGCCTTAGACGAGGGGAGGCGATTCGTCAGATATCATGAGAAAAGAAAACATCCATTGCGAAAAAGAAAGATGCATGCATGCCGAGAAATGGGCACCTTTTCGGTATCGGAGGGTGTGTCAAGTTGTGGTGAGGCGTTAGAACGGTTAGAGGATATTGCTTTTTATAAGACAGGGGCGTTGGTTATTAGAAAGTCAGTGTAATGCTTGGGGGGTTTGATAAGTGATATGGAAGGCAAACATGGGGGCGGAAGCTGCTGAAGTTTGGGCAAACAGATGGAAAGGGGACTATTGATGGGCGAGTGACTCCCTGGGGCGTAATATTATTCATGGACAGAATAGTCAATTGTATGAATTTGATTGCGTGTCGCTTTTGCTTGTGTCAATACCCGACGATCCTACCCCTGAATAAACTGTTCCAACAGGTTTTTTCCTGCAAACCACAGCAATCAAATCAACCGACCCTTGGTCTCGCCTCCTTCAAGACCTTTTGGACAGTTCAAAAGTGCCTAGGTCATCCGACTTGATCAAATTTCTTCCAACAATACTCGCTACTGATCTTGGAAATGACCCCCGTCTCTCCGTTGGTTCCATCCCTGTCCTTCTTCTGTACCCTGCCACACGCCCGCATCGAATTAGACACGCCAGATAGGACACCCATCCTAGTGAGAAAAAAAAAGAATTGATGTACCCGTTCCCTGTTCTTTGGTGGGTTTTCTACTACCGTAGCCCGTGCATCCGTGCGGTGCCGTCTATGGACTCAATTCCCCGTTTGTTGACCAGGTTGACTGACCTCAACGACTACATAACGAAAATGAATGAATAGAGTGGTTAAATTTGGTATTTAGATTTACCCCTTGTCTATTGTACCTGCATACTCGTTCGTGTTCTACTCAAATCACAACCTGGATACACTAGAATTATGTAAAGAACTCCGAACGCCTCATGGCTACATCACGCTTGGTCATGGTCTCTCCTCTCCCCTGAGGCCGTGGCTCTCTCGTGCATATTTTGCACTTCAACTTGCCACGTTTGATGGATCAAAATCGTTTGACTCGAATGGCTTGTCCGACTCTGTCCGTCCCAGCTCCCAGCTCTATCCTCCCTTTGTCGTCTAGTCCCTGTCTTTTTGAGATCCACCATTTCGTAGAGCTGACTATGCTGAGACTTTGTGGCATCATTCTCTGTGGTTCTGACCCGACGAGACTTGCTGTTTGTGTTGTTGCTCGCACTGATGTTGTTACTGTTTTGGTTGGATTTGTATCCCGGCTTCTTGGATCCGTAACTCTGGCCGCTGGACTGTGCCTGACGTCGTAGATCATCAATACGGATTTGTCCGGATTCGATACTGTCCATGAAGGGTTTGAAGTTGGGGATGCAGACAGTGAGGATAGTGAGACACTGGACGAGTTGTATAGAAACGGAAGCTTCCCAGAAGGAGAAGGTATGGTTGGAAGAAGAGAAAGCGGTGTTGGTAAAATAGATCTGAACGGCAATGGCAGGTGTAACACTTGGGCAAATTAGTACGTTTAGACTTATAAGTGTAGTTATACATACAGCATGCGACTACCAAAGACGCTCATAACAAGAATCTTCTTCGATAGAGAGGTTTGGATCTTGAGGACATTCTCGCACATGACGATGGTGATAAAAACATCGATGATGATATTGGCGATAGAATAGTATGTCCAGAATGCAGTCCTGTTGATGCATACTGCCGAGTTGTCGTACTTCCATGGTGAGGGCATCCGACACTGGAAAAAGTTGACGATGAGAGCAGTGGCCCCCCATATACCGACGAGGATTTGACAACCAAACGTAAGCCATTTCTGATTCTTCTGAGTCATCATCTGAAGACTCATGACACCAGATACTTTGCAGCAGAGTAGTGAAGCAACGAATAGTATGTTGAAGGCATACTGGCTCTGCATAGTGTCAGTATGAAGTTGGCATTGACGGTGGTCAATGCTTGCTTACCTTGAAGAAGGCGTCTTTGTTGGTGGCACTCAACGTATTGTAATGCCTCCCCAAACCATTCTCGCAAGCCACCCAAACAGCAACAGATTGTCCAACAGCAAGTGCCTGAGCTGCATGAGCATAAGGTGGAACATATATCAAAGAAAAGGGGAGGACGTACAGTTGCGACGAGAACGAGGATGTCATCCGCTCGCAGAGCTTTGATCATGTGCATTTTTGAACCCATACGAACACCGCAGGAAAGAATGGCAATGACAAGAAACATCAAAGTCAAGACTTGAACAAGCGGTGACTTGTCCAAGTCGGTAATGATTTTCTGTGTAGACATTTTGGTTGCACTATGAGAGTGCTAGCATGGCCAGCCAAGAGAACAAACGAGGGTAACAGAACAGAAGAGAAAAACCAGAGGGAAAGGCAAAGTCAAATCTGACAAGGAAAAAGGGAAAAGTAAATGTCAAGGTGAATGGGGACGAAATGGGGATGGGACTACAGATATCGACACAGAGCAATTGGGTGCCCTATTGACGGGGACAGCTGAATAGATTCGGTGTGTCATGCAGACAGTGTCTCGAGATGGTAATTAATTACTTGCTTCTTAGTTGACATGCCGCGTAATGGGCACATCTGGCCCGTGATTCTACTTTACTCCAGTGTCCAGTGTTGACAAAGTCTTCTCTGGTACCTGCATATGAACGGTTCTTGGAAAGAAAAAAAAAAAGAACAGCCCGACAGGAGGGATGAATCATGGGAAATGCGCCGCCAGGAACCTGTTTCGCGAAAGGTGATGAGAAGGGTGTATTGATAACTTGATTGGGAAGTCAATGCCCCCATGTCGATTTGATAACAAGATCTGTTAAGTGACTCTAGAATTGAACTTAAGGAAAAAGGTAAATGAGAACTAATTCGACGGCAGCGTTTCCCGGTAGAGTCCCCTCGCCTAGTATCAAGCCTCCAAGTTTCAAGCCGGGATTGTGTGGAAAAAAAAGCAAATCACAGGGAACTTTGTACGGTGGAGGAGGGGGCGAAAATTCAAAAGCAAGCACATATCATATCTGTATGCGGTGTTTCCATGAATGTCACTATTTTGTGGTCGGTGATGGAAAATGGACTGGTTATTGGTACAGCTGGGAATGGGAACCCTGTTGATTGTGTATGAATAGGGTGAGGTGTCATTAAGTGATGAGGCAAAGTTGTGAAGAGACGGGGCTGGGCTGTGGGATGGAGGTGAATATGTGCTTTTTTTCCCTCTTGAGGATCGTCTTGGATGTGATGGTGTCAAGCTGGCTGGGATGGTGTTTGTGGGGGATCAGAGGCAGAAGTGAGGTAAACTAAATGACTAGATGAGGGGTGATTGAGTTATATGAGATAAGATGAAGAGCTATTTATCCAACGACCAGAAACTATGAAGCGATCTTGTATCACGATTGAGGCCAAGGCGAGCATTCCAAACAGACGAGTTGCATCCAGGAGGCCCCTCAAAAGCCACTCAGATTTGCTTTCATCTATCTCACGTCAAAAACTTGACACATTCGATGCACGCTTTAAGAGAGATGCATTGATTGAGCTGACACTTTTATAAATTAATTTCCTCTTCGTTATGCCTTTATGCCTCAAGATCAGTGTCTCGGATTTCTTCCACCCGTGGGGGGGTTGAAAGGTTGGGCATGCCACCCATTTTCTTCATCCCGCATCTAGCCACGATTCATGGCAACAGAGTTATGCATGTACTACAGTAGTATAGAGTAGTCTGAAAATACCACGACTGGATTGAGGTTGGTCAGGTTCCGGATTTTAGAGCAAGGCCCGCGTGGTAGAGCCGATGAGGTTGATGCCATGCGAATGGGGGTTTAGATGACGGAATTGCTGCAAGACGAGAGGAATTATCGCCGCTCTTGAAGATCCCTTCTAGACAAAAATATCTTGATCGTAAGACATGCTGTAGGGATTTTCTCACTGCTCCCCCTCTCAGTATGAATTCCTTACCCTTTAAGTATCCCTGCTGAGCCGTACCACTGCATCCTCTTCTCTGTCCCCTTTCTTTTCTTTTTCCCCTGCATGCATCGACTCGTCGAGCTGCGGTTGGTCACTGTAATCTTTCCTTGTAAACCTGTAAGGAGCGGGGTTTTAGAAATGAGTCCAGATAGCAAGCATTACTGGATCAGTTATTACATACTGTACAGTAATGGTGTATTTAACATCCAGTAGAAATGCCTTACATATCTTTTTCCTTTGGATCATGCTGTATCTTAGCTGCAAAACGTCTGCATCAGCCACTCCTCTCTTTCCTCTTGTCCCTTTCCTCTTTCGTAACCCTGCTCACGCTTCACACCATGTCTCTCAAACTTGTTGAGGTAGACATTGCGAAAGAGTTTGACCAGGTTATTGAATTGCAATGGCACTCATATGATAATCCCTTGCAAAGCTTTTATCGCATGTTTTGTCCCTTGTTGGGCGATGGACCAGATGCTCGACAGGAATCATTGAAGAAGTCAACAGAAACTCAGTTAGAATGGCACGAGTTGGATCCGACGAGTTATTGGGCAAAAGTGGTGGATGACGATGATACCATGGTTGGTGCTTGCCTTTGGAAGATTTGTCCGAGAAATCCTTTTGAGGGTAAGGACGAGCATGAAGAGGCATACTGGTGGCCGGAAGGTGAAGCAAGAGACTATGTTAGTCAGTGTATTGAACAATTTGACAAACCAAGACGTAGAATGGGCGCCAGGCCTCAAGTCTGTAAGTGTGACCTGTCCCGTCGGTTATCAGTCACTTACCAAGATAGATCTCAACATCATTTACACCCATCCCGACTATCGTCGTCAAGGGGTAGCCAATGTCATGCTGAACTGGGGTAAGCAAAAGGCCGATGAGATGGGAGTTGAGATGTGGCTTGACGCAACCGAACATGGTGTGCCCGTCTACCTCAAGCATGGGTTCACAGTTGTTCATGTGAACCAGATAAAGGCGAAAAAGGAGAATCCAGGAGAGGTTTGGAAGAAGACGGAGAAGGAGTTGGGAGACATGACGTTTTGGACAATGTGGAGGCCAGCAGGGAAGGATTACGAGGAGGGAATGACGAAGCCTTGGGAGTAAAACTGAAGATTGAAATCGATTTCGCTGAGTACAGGATAGAAGCATCAAACAGATTTTGTGGACAAACGCGTGCACCGCATGTGCAGAGACAGTGGATTGGTGTAGTCGAACTAGGGCAGTAACATGACAAGATAAAGAATGAATGAACATGAGCTGCACCTCAGATGAGTATTTATAATTTGTGATGTTGCAATATTTACTTTTCCTGTTCAACCAAGCTCCATTGCTTTTCACTCCACTTTGCTATCTTCTATAGAGAGCGTCCACCAGGTCAACGTTTCAAGATGATAAGTCCACTCGTTAGGCTGAGACCCCAGGACATGCATTAGAGAAATGGAAAGTTTCATGGTATGCTTCACCGCTTAATGGTACTTAATACTGTGGTCGGGGCTGGACAAAGGGTCCCCTACATCGGCCGAAATGCGAATTATGACGGTGTTCATCCTCTCAGAGCCCAAGGACTAACATTGGCGTGGCCTCTATCAATGTTAGACAAAAAGCGTCATAGCAAACGCATGCAATTGGACATACTGAGCTTCTCCGTAGAGTCATTTCTGGGCTTAGGAAGTTGGCATTCATGATACAGTGGGCTAAGACAGTTTATCACAAGATGTGAAGCCATGTCAGATTATCATGACAACCATGCCACTACGTGATGACAAACAGCCAATTCCCCTAGAGTTAAGGATGGAATGGAACTACGTACTAAGAATGACGATAGGGTACGAATGGACTATTGGGAGACCTGAAGGAGGCATTTGCCTGCTTCAAGGACAATGATAGAGGGAGTTTCCAAAAGTACTTGCCTCACAAACATGCTATCAATGCCTGCGTAAAATGAGGTTAACAAAAATTTTCATTGTGAGAAACACAAAATAGAAGTGAATTTATTGGCTTTTGGCTTGGGTTTCTAAACAACACTTTTATAGGAATTGAGTGATTATTGACCATGACAAAGAAACACGAAGAACATAAGCCACCTGAAGTCAGACATGATAATGCACGGCACATGCAAAACAAACGATAACTGCCTATATAATGGATTACTCTCAACATGCAATGTAACTCATCTCTCCCGTGAATAATCACTTGCGGCGTGAGGATGATGACGACGCGGAGCGGCTTGAAGCCGATGAGTTCGAACGTGAGCTTGCCTAGAACGAGAGTCAGTATTATATCCTGGTATGCCTTGGGTTAACGCCCCAAATCCATTACTCACCTTACGTGCGAAGGGACTGATCTCGTTCTTCAATTTCTCCTTCTTCGCCCGAATCGCCCGAATCTCATTCTCGGTGGGGACGAATGGAGGCCGGTTATCCTCATTGATTTTTTCTAGCCGCAAGGCAAAAAAGGTGGCATCTCCCAAGCTTTGGGCACCACCAGTAATGAATGACGACAGTTCTCGAACAGTCGGCAAGGCCCGTTTGTCTTGGACCTGGTTCCAGGGATAAACTAGAGCTGAAGAAACAAAGCCTAGGGTGAAGGCTACCCAGTGACATGCGTCGACGGCATTGTTCACACCTGGTGGTCGTCTGAACTCAATAGTACCACACGAGAGAAGAGGTAAATAGTTCCAGGACGTATACTTCTGGTGGAGAAGCTCAGAAATAAGGAGTCTCATCCAAAGTCCTCGTTTCTTAGCGGCTTGATGGACTTTGGCATCGAAGAATCGAAACAACTCTCTGAAGCCATGAGTAGGGACTTTCCGGTAAGCTTGGGATATCTCGGGTGCAACCTCTTTAACCGACGCAACATTCGAAAGGCAATATTCATTATATTTCCTCTCCGGTGGCATAATGCGTGTCACTGGTTCGTCGAAATAGGTCATGGCCTTCAGCATAGCCAGGATATCTGAATGCTGATAACCGCCGTTGGCTGTTGGACAAACGTGAATATGTGTTGAACAGCCGGTTGTCAGAAGTAAGTCGAAATATCTATTCAGGACGTCGAACGCGATTCCTATCCTTTCCTTCCATGGTTCTTCGGTCGAAAGCACTTTTGATATGACTTCAATTGCCCCTAATAGCGTCACCTGTAAGTAAATTTTTGCAAAGCCGTGCATTTTGAGTAATCATGACAACTAACAGTATCCCGGTCGTTCGTCGAGGCTACGCTCAGGCACAACACTCCAAGTGTCGTAGTCGTCGGAACGAGTGTCCGCGTCCAGGCCGTTTATTTGCAAGAGGTGAGCCACAACTCTCAAGAGTGCAGATCTGTTGGCATCCCGCTCCTGGGCCGAGGAACAGAAGTTGATGGAAGGTTTCCAACCGTAACTAGCCAAATACTTTTGGACTGTAGTCGTGTTCTTCGGCTTGACAAGAAGTTCAATCTCTAATCCAAAGGTGAAGTGCATCGTGGGAATAAATAAGGTAGACAAATAAAGCTGTATGTATCGTATCGAAAGGCAATTTGATCTTAGAATGCAGTGATGGTTAATGGATTGAGGGAATTATTTTAATTGAAGCGACTTTGACTCTACTTTATATATTCATTCCTCGTTAAACCTGGTCTCCTATGAATCAAATCTTCGCCCTCTGACTATCAATACCTTGCCGCTCATTGTTTCCGTTGTTTGCATCAAAGGCTTCCTAACAGCGGTTAGCGGTACAATGCGATTTGTTCGGTGATTCCCACGTGCGATTCCATCTAAGTGGTTAAGACGCTCGGCGATTCGCTTGGGATGGTGTTGGGCCATTCTCACTCTAGCTCAGCCTCCATCGAGGGTTTCAATTGCCGCTGAACACAAAGGCTGTTCCTCAAAGTCGGGTTGTTTTGCTAAGCGCGCGTCATCTTTCCGTGGTCGACCGACAGGTCAATAAAGACTGGCCATACTGATAGTACTGCTGTTGGTTGTACCCTTGCTCCATACGAGTACATGACATGGTGGCTACCTAATCGGTCTTGTTGGACATTTCATTGTGCGTGAAGATCAACTAAAAACAAATAAAAGTCACGGGCGCTTAAAAAAAATAAAGGGGAGCATGCTCGAAAGACAGCACATCTCTTCAAGTCAATTGCTCGGGGCAAACTTCTTCCCTTTTCACATTCCTACCACTACCACCTCTCTCATCTTTCTATCAACTACAACTCACAACTCTTTGACTGGCTTCCATTTGATCTATTCGTCATGTCTGAAAATCTCGCCAAAACTCTCGGCAAATCTGCTATTGAAAGAAAAAAGTCCTATGAAAGTCCGCTTCAAAACCCACGAGTCTGGGCGCAGGCGAGAAAGGCCATCGCAGAGGGCACATGGAAGAAGCCCCCGAACAGGCCCGTTATCATTGGAGAAGATACGATGATGACCACAGCCGAAGAGTTGCAGGCAGCCATTGGACGCGATTCGACTCCAGAAGTTCTGGAGGTGAACATTGTCGACATCATCACGGGGGAACCTGAAGGATCGGAAAAACTTCGTGTTGTTTCTATCACGCTTGAGGAATCGAGCCGCTTGCGCGAGAAAGCAAACTTAGATCTTGGACCAACTATTAACTTCGAAGGAGCCACTCGATTTAGTGTGAAGGTCATGCCACTCGAGTCATCTGGCGCGCCTTCATCGACCGGCGAGGTATTGCGGGACTGAAAGTCTTAATTGTGACAAGCGACTTGCACGGAGAGAAAGGCAATGAGCAACGGATGAATGACAAGACATGTAACAAGACTTGAACATATAGCAGTTTGGTGTGAATTAAACCTGGAATTGATCTTTCTTCTGTGTCATAATTATAACAAACCAACTCATCATGCGGGTAACGAAAGCCTCGATCTGTGTGCATGATCCTGTTCCCACTTTTTCCGCCAATAAATCGCATTCTTTATGTCGAATTCTATTCCCTCAAAGGTTTCAGGGTGGACAGTGGTAAGCTCACATATGTTGGGAGGCGCGAAATCCTCGCATTTGAATGCAGCATTGATCGCTGACAATGTGAAAGGCCCATTTGCCCAAGGTGCAATGCACGGGCGGTCGTGGAACTCGACGACCACATGTGTCCGCTCAAGCAGATCCCGACACGTCTTGAAACACAGCGGCGTTGGACTAGGCTCGCGTGCTTCATTCCATGTGACTTTGAAAAATGTTGAAAAGTCAACTTGCGAAACAAGTTGCCCTAGGACAGTGTCGTAGAGCTGACCCATCACCAACCCATGGTCGGACCCAACGAGGGCCAACTGGGATTTGCGAACCCTTTGAAACCAACGGGTCGGTTCATCAAACAACACAACGCCGAGGAATGGTGGAGGGGGCTGTGAAACAAGCATCCGTCGCCAGCTTGCGCCCTGCCGGGTGAAGGCCCTGTGCGCCCTACTCAGCTCAATATTCTCGATGCTGCCTCGCGGGGCCTCAATACTCGTGAGCCCTCTGGGTGCCCACGGCTGCCTAAGGAATGAGTCCGCCGTTCGGATTGGAATCACTTCCCTGCGAGCGTCAAAAAAGACGTCTCCAAACTTCTCCGCCAGAAGTGGATTTTCGATGGGATATCCCTTGGCTAACCCGGATACCGGTTGGAAGAAGAGGGCTTGTTGGATTCGCGGAGACGACGCCATCACTTTAGACCACCACTTGCTGACAAGACAGGCACGTGTGAGAAGGGTTTTGATATCAAGGTGCAATAGAATCATCTCGAGAATTTCAGGAGTGTGGAGGGCCAGGCTCGTTGCCACGGCTGTCGCTGCCACGACGGGACAACTAGGTGAGTTCATATTTTTACTAGCGAATGTGGGAGCATATATAGTATATACCACGGAATTGCATTTCAGTAGAAACGGGCAGTTCGCAGTATCGTCGTCAAAGAAGAGAGAAGTTGGATGAAGCAGATGACGTGATGTGGTTAATTTCGGGGAAGATAAATGGGGACAAAGAAATTGGTGGTCTGAGGAAGTAACCACTGCACGTGACCAAGGCAGCGATTGAGAAAGTACCTACTTTTAAAACACCCAGCATTTGTGCAGTCTTATGAAGAGATTGAGAGGTATCTATGAGCACAAGTAATCATGCCCTTGAGACTCAGTGATATAGGCTTCAACTGAGCCTATGAGGTGAGAAGAAGTAAAAGTCAATCAAAGCAAAAACAAGTTGGCAGATTGAAGGAAGAAAGATGAATAGGTAAGTTAACAGTGCCCATCCCACCAAATATGGGGCGCTGTACTCTGTAGTTTCAGGGCACCTTCCACAAGATTTGTGAGCTTACATAATGGAATTATACGGGTCGTACAGAGTACTCATTGGGAATAGTGCAACTGGAGACTCGTTTATCCCTCGTTTAAGCTCGTTCATCTTCGTTTAGCTCACAATCTAGTCACCTAGCCACTATTATCTTTCCATCCTTCTACCATTTCTCACATCGTTCAATCTCGTTCTCTCTTCTCTTCGACATAGGAATATCGTTTACCATTCGTTTTTCTTCTCAATTAAATGCAGGTTCCTGCCTATGACATCCAACGAAGAGACAATCGCGAAGAAGCGGCGACCACACAGAAAAGCAAAGACTGGCTGCACTGCATGTCGAGCCCGTCGCGTAAAGGTTCGTTCATCCCTTCTACCAGCGATATAACTGGCATCGGAACGAAGCCGTGCTATCAACCTTGACAGGCTGGGCTGACTCGATGTAGTGTGATGAAGAGAAGCCCAAGTGCAGCGCATGTGTCCGTCGTAAAGCCCACTGCCAATACCCTGTACCAGATCCATCGTCATCCCTGCCACATTCTCCCACATCGATACATGATGATCGCAGTTCAGCAGCGCATTTGACACCGCCATCACTTCAAAGCACTCCCAGTCATCAACTTCCAATTCTCTCAGTCACAAATCAATGGCTCCCAGCATCCACTCTGCAAGATACCCCTGAGGACGTTTTCGGGATCCACGAAATGGCTCTCTTCCACCACTGGACGATCTCGACCAGCCTGGAAATATTCAAGGCCGATGATGTCTCAGTATGCTGGCAGGTACTTTTCCCACAGATTGCTTTTCGGCACCTGTTTGTCATGCATGCCATACTCAGCTTGTCTGCCCTACACTTGGCGTTTTTGAACCCCACAGACAAACGAAAACACATGGCAGATGCCGCTCGCCACCACACCAGGGCTCTGCAGGGGTTCCAGCAGGCTGTCAATCATGTAGACCAGGAGAACGGAGAGGGTCTGTTTGTGTGGACAACGGTCAATCTTCTCTATGTTTTTGGCATGTCTGGTCACTTGAGCGACGACGTTGATTTACCATCGACTGGGCTCAGTCGTAAGGACCGGGTGCTGGGCACGGAATGGATCCCCATGATTCGAGGCATTGAGGCCGTGCTTATTCCAACCCACAGATCGATCAAATCAGACCTTCTGAAAAAGCTCATGGACGTCGGAAATTGGTTCGAGCTTGATCCAGGAGCTGATGCTGACCCTCAAGACGTCTACTTCCGCCGTGCCAGTGCCTCATGGAACGGCAGTGTGGACGCCGAAATATACGACGAGACACTCTGGGTATTGAGAAAATGTCGCGCCTTCATTGCCCAGTTTGCCACGTTAGATGAGCAGGCTCTGGAGAAATGGGGGTTCAACAGGGCCTGGTCGGGACCTCTCATGTTTATACATTTTGCACCTCACCCCTACTTCGCTCTACTTGAGCAGCGTCAACCGCCAGCGCTCATCCTATTCGCCTTTTTCGGGGCGTTGATGCGAACCATAGATTACTGTTGTTTCATGAAAGGGTGGGGTCATGAAATCGTCGCTGCAGTAGACGATTCTCTTGGGGGATATTGGAGGCCCTGGATAGAGTGGCCCGTTCAAGCCGTGGGTTTGCATTCCGCCTAAGGTATGGGCTGGATAGGGATTCGAGGGTGAGGGTGGCGATGAACGGCCGAATGGCAGAAACAAGGAATGCATGGCTGCGTCCGAAAGTCAAGTCGTTTCGATATCTCTCGCTTCCCACTATACTAGAGGGTGACACTCTGTGATCCGATCTTCTATTTATGGCGGGTGATTGCGGCGAAACCAAATCTTTCTTGGTCCCTGTCTTCTTGTGGAGAAGCCTCGTTCAAGGCTCGTTCGATTTCGTTTATCTGGTACATATACATGAACTAAATCCACGACTGAATTTGTCAAAAGCATGATGCAACCACCACCAAATCGTATTGTCTATGCAATCATCTCGTCGGTCTCAAATTAAATTCTTCCCATCCTATTGTTTTCTTGCCACCGACATGACCTCAAGCTCTGATATACCTTCAACATGACCTCGCTCAAACACGAATACCCTCCAAGTCCTGACTCAACCACTCACACCAGAAGCGTATCCCCCGCTACCCAACAGACGAACAGATGCGATCGCAAGAAAGGGACAAGAATCTCACATTCGAAATCTCGTCGAGGATGCGTTGCTTGCAAAAAGAGAAAGGTCAAGGTGCGTGGTGTGGAGGACTCGTGGGCATGTGTGACTTCTACTAAACAGCCCGTAGTGTGATGAGATTAAACCATCATGCTTCAATTGCACCAGGCTACTAGAGCGATGCGAATACCTATCACCACCTTCGAAACAACGGCCGATTCCAAAGGACATCGTACCCCCCGCAACACCACCCAAAGATCTCCAACTGTCTGATCTTGAACTACTTCACATCTATTCAACGGCAGCATACTCGACCATCTCCGTGTCATCATTTGTGCGAAACTTCTGGAGAGTGACTGTTCCCAACATGGCGATCCAAAACCAATATTTGATGCGTGAACTTCTGGCCTTCTCGGCTCTTCACTTAGCACATCATCGACCAACTCAACGGGACCACTATGTACTAGTCGGTTTAACGCATCACCAAGCCGCGTCACAAGAGGCTGTCAAATTACTAGAAAATGTCAACGCGGACAATGCAGCGAGTTTGTTCATTTTCTCAGCGTTGGCCATCATGGTTGGTATGGTTTGTCTGGTTCTGATACCGAGTATCTCGCTAATAGGAGCAGCTCTGGCCGCACCTCGACGATCACCGACTGGCGATATCCCAGAAGAAGAAGGTGGCTTTGCGGATTGGATGTTTCTAATGAAAGGTACCCGACAGCTTCATCATGTTATCGGAGACGACATCCTGTCAGGACCGTTGTCACCCTTGATGAGCGTAGCCATCGAGAAATGGTATATGCAATGTCCCGACCTCGTCGCAAACCAGAGCCAAACCGGAGAGGACACGTTATATGAGCTCCAGCAACGAGTCAATGTATCGGTCATAGACCTCGACGAGTTGAACACGTACAACAACATGATCAATAATCTGCGATCAGCAGGCTATCATTCCACGATGTGGGATGCGACCGACATATTCATCTGGATTTACAAAAGCACCGACGGGTTTCTGAGTCTTGTTGAAGCACAAGCCCAAGTAGCTTTGGTTATAGTGGCCCATCTATGCGTTCTGATACGGAAAGCGGAAACGCAGTGGTGGCTACAAGGATGGGCGAATAGGATCATGTCGGAAGTGTATGAACGGTTGGATGAGCGTCATAGGCCGTGGATTCAAAAGGCGGCTGAGGATATCGGATGGGTTGCACCTAGGGATACGGTGGTAGGATGTTAAGCTGTCGGCTACGACCAGCTTGGGCTGAATGATGGGATGCGATGGCCTTAGAATCCAACGGCTTGTGATGGTGTTATCATCAGCTGTTTGTGGAAACACAGCATGACCAACCATGTTTCGACCGGCGGAGCTGTGTGATGATATATGAACCCGGGAATTAAGGAGGCAGATGAAACCTGAGATGCCTTGATCAAGAGTCGACCATGGGGTCACTGGTTTTATATACGATTTACATTTCAATCACCACAGCCCTCGACCCCCCATATGCTTGCACCAATCACCAGCCCGTTCAAGCCATGATACATTCATCCGCATGAATAATTAGAACACCGCCCTGCATATCCTCGGCGCCGTCGTTCCGTGGTTGACGCTAAATACATCAATTGAGCCGAGTATCCGATGCGCCCTCTCAATTTAGTGGCGGAATGAGCCGTGACATCCGGAGCTCGACGTATGGTTGGTGTTGATTGACGAGAACGCCTGGATTGTATTGTTTCAAAGTTTACCTAATTTGAGGAGAGCTGATGAGCTGACGTGGATCGTTGATGATGTTATTACGATGAGACTTGTGTATAAATAGACTAGATCTGAGCTTTATCATCGCACAGAATTTCGCTCACTTTTTCATAACAATATCTTCACCACATCTCTATCATAATCATGGGTTGGTTTGATGGTGAGTAAAAAGCTGCACTCTGACGTATCTAGACTTACGCGCCTTTAGATGACTCCGATCAAGCTCAGGCTTATGACCAAGTCGTCAACCGTCCCCACGAAGCTAGTTGGTCCCATGAGTTAATCGGGGGTGCCGCCGCCTACGAGGCAGCCAAAGCATACGAAGACCATGTCGCAAGAAATGGTAGCCACCTCTTATGCATCATCTCATGTCCGTTGAAACACTGCTGACGATGTGAATAGGCCACCCAGCTGAGCATGCACGCGCAAAGGAGATACTGGCCGGTGTGATTGGAGCCTTTGTTGATCGAGAGGTCGAGACAAAAGGCTTGGACTTTATTGACAAGGAGAAGGCAAAGAGACATGCTCAGAGGCAGGCTGAGGAGCAGCTGGCTAACGAGGGTCGATGGTAGACGCAACTTCTGTCACGAATCATGGTCGTATGATCAACGTTTGAATGCAATGAACAAATCAAAACAACAGCTTCTCTCGATGGTCCTTATGGTCCTGATTATCCATCTACACAGTGCTTTGATGTGAAATCATAGTCCATATCACCCACGACCTCGGTTGCGGCCCTCGCAAAGTAACTGTGATACTTTCAAACCTCTGCCACCATCCATCTAAGGCGCAAACCATGCTCCGAACCTAACACAATCAGCAAATTTCTAGGTCATTAAAGGTAACTTACCCAAAAATCACATAACTCGCACACATCAACGCCCCTTTCAGTCCGCCCATGTCGAGACTCAGAGCGCCCCCATTCAGAACCAACAGGTTCACTAATAACGCCGCTCCCATCAATGTGACCATTTCAAAACAATCAAAAGTCAGTGCTAGATTGCACTTCAGAATCCACCCAGCCAGCACCGTCAGTGGCGTCACACATAATGCAATCTGGATAGATGAGCCAACTGCCACAGCAATGGCAAGGTCTGGCTTTTCTCGAACAGCAACTGTTACGACGGTCATGCATTCTGCAATGTTGCCGACCAGAGGAAGGATGATCAGGCCGATGAAGGATTCGGAGAGACTACTTTGTTGGGTAACTTGTTCCACAGTGCTGACAAGGAACTCGCAGGATGCACTCATGAGTAACGAGGTGGTAACAAGTACTGCTATAGAAGCGAGTTGATTTTTGGGCCCGAGGTCCTTCTGAGGATGGATAATCCTGTCTATACTTGCCCGATGGCATATGATGTGTAGGGATGTATCTGTTCTTGCGCTGATACTAATCGATGATTCTCTGCTATAACCATGACTGGATGCTAGAGAAAGGGATCGAGAGTGCCGTCTATACAATGATGGCCGGTGGGGATTTGGGTGAGATTCATCCTCTCTCCCTCTCATCTCTGTATCGTTATCATCTTCGCTAGCGTTCGTCTTGATCGTGTCGCCTGCAAGAGTATTTTCGTTCTCGTCGGCAAACCGGATCGTTCTAGGAGGTAACTCATGATATCTGCCAGAGCCAAGTGGACCAAGCGGTTGAATCGACCTGTCCATGGATGGTACTCTGTCAAATCCCACGTCTTCGGTCGGAGGTGGTCTATGTGTCAACTCATATGCCACATAAAGTACATAGACTGCCAGAATGACTAATGACGAAAGACGGCTCATCCTAACAGCCAGTTTGCCCGTGTCTTTAGAGTTGGCAAAGGTGTAATTGAAGGTGGTCTGGGCTGTCAGCCAGTTCTATCGTTGGGAGGGGATAACTTACGGGCATAAGGATAACAAAGACCGACATGAACAAAAGATAGGCCAGTAGTTGTGTCTCGGATGCATCGTGAAGCTCATCGGAGCTATGTCTGCTGCTGGCTAAGAGAGCAGTGCCAAGTATTGGGAGTAGATTGACGAGGATTGAGCCAAGGATAGATGCTTGTACAAGTCGAACTTGGTCTCTGGATAAGGCAATTCTGAGAGGTTAGTTCGTCTCTCACACAGGAACAGGACTCTCACATACTGCTACGTCAGCTAATCTTCACATCCCGACCATTTTGTGGACTTACAAGAGCATCAACTCGACAAGATTCCCAAAACTGATGTTCAGTAGCGCCCCGACCGTATCTCCAGCCTCGGAAGCGATTCTCTCTGTTGCTTCTGTCAAAAGAGCGGATAATGGTATAATTGCAAGAGCGTTAAATGAAAAGACCAGTAGAGGGTTGAGGTCTGCTAGGTATGCCAAAGCGCCTGCTGGGACAAAGACAAGTAGAACATTGAGCCATGATGACAGAAGCATGTCACATATTTGTTGGAAGAAAGATTTTAAGTATCTGGTCGTCGAGGACGTTTGAGTCGAGGTGGAATATGCATCAGTGGAGAGCCATGTTTGTTGATGTGATAGACGAAGTAGGTGCTGTAAGTATCGAGAGAGTCTGCCTGTCTACATGTATCAGTATATGGGGATGGCGAACGACCGGTTACGACTAACGGGCGAATGATGAATGGGAAGGCTCAGACACGTCAACTGAATCATTCTCCAGAGGCGAGAGTAAGTCAGTTTGGCCGTCTTCGTCACAGGGAGACTCAAAATCGTTATCCATTGAGCAAACGGTGGGCTAAACTTCCAGAGTTATCACAGACACTTAACGATACGAATGAATCAGACAGAGAACATGCATTGGGCAACAGATGTATGGACTGTTGAGGTATTTTGTACCCTGCATGGGGAGGTCAGAAGACTGCTGGGGATCGTATCTCATTAACTATTCTACACCTATTGCTGGCTCATTCCTGATATCTTGGGAGTTTGCAAAGGGGTCAAGAGAGGGTTCTAGTCACAATAGATGCGTATTCATTTAACGCATATCACTCTTACAAACACGGGCGGCCTCTGGCTTACTTGTGCACACACAACGTCATCTGTTGATAAATGCCTCTCGTATTTGACAGTATACATATGTAAGGTTGGTTGCTTCATTTCCTCAGCACAGCCTCAGCGGGGAAATTGGAGGCACGCGACACATAACATAGCTTGCACGAGAGATGGTGATTAGGATATGCGGTGAATTTGTTTAACAACATCAAGCTTATGTGCAGTACGACGTTGTAGATCTGGGCCATGATAGAGAAGAGCCACTTCGGCTACACAGTGGGTACCGAGAATGAGGAATGAGGCCTGATTGAGCATGAATAATATATATTCATCTATATTGCTACTGTCTGATTGCTGTCAAAGAGTGTCTTTTTTTATCTCGTCTTATAACCATTTTTGTTCCCGTAGGAGCCAGCGAAGAGGCAAACTTACTTCACAATGGTAGGATAACTGGTGAATTTCCATAATGTCGAGCTGCCTAGAGTTCCCGCAAACCATGCAAAAATGGTCATAAGAGGACCAGGAAGATAAAGGGGACAATAGTGCTCTAAAAACTCCAGCGCGTTGTGAAAATCTCTGGGTAGAATACAAACGGCTTCTGTTGTGTTTCGAATATTGCGGATCACCGTCGACGGGCATGGGAAGCATCTAAACCTGATGTGGGCATTTAAAAGCAAAGAATTGTCCTGCATGGCTGGTAATGCGATGTGCTACATGCTACACAGCCTGGTGGGTAAAAGGGAGAGATAGCATTGCACATACGCCCTTTGGTTGGTGGATGCAAAGGAGTCAATCTGATGGGGAAAAGAGACAAGAGGACAGCCGTAGGCCTTCGGACGCTAACGTAGGTAGGTAGGTGCTGGGGTGTGTGTGTGTGTGTCTTTGACTCAAGTTCAAGACAGCATCCAGTTTTGACACTATTCCCAATACGATGACCGAAGAGTTCGGGGGAGTCGTCTCCACATGCGGGTTCTCGACCGCTCAGAGATGGAGAAGCGACTGTCGAGATGTGGTTTGAGTCGTCTACCTCATCGCGTTACCTTGCACGTGCTCAAGAGTCTCATTCACCAGTGATTTCTCACCCATGTCTTCAATCTTCTCAATAGGATGACCAAGAGTCAAGGGCTCGACTGTTCTACAAGGGTGGACATCCCTCGGCAAGGGTACATTACACATGTACAACTACAGTACGTATAGAGGTGGCTGGGGTGAAATTCTCTGGAAAAGCTTGACTTGTATGCCAAGGTGCCAAGCTGCAAGCCTCCCTTGGATATGAAGTTGAGGGATGCAAGCTATTGCACTTCAATAACCAAACATGGTCAATGGTCACGAGGGTGTTTTTTCAACTTGCATGAGAGACGCTTCTGCACTATCAACGAAGAGTTGAAGACCTTGATTCATGCACGACTAAACACGAGCGATATTAACCTTGTTCTCTTGCCCCTCCTTCTAGTGATAAGCTTGTGTTACCATCCGGGGCTGCTTTCAAGCTGGATTGACAAATCACGGCTCGGAATTCATACACGTGTGTTTGGACCACATCTTGTTTCGTTGAGCCTCCCTTCTAATCCTCATTTGTATAACAATCCCAGTCTTCTTCAGTTACTGTAACCGCCACTAAAAGAAAGCTGCCTTTTTTTTTTCGCCTCTGGAGCCGACAATTAGTGCAGATTGTTAAAGGTGAGATTGGTCTTGTAGATGCACACCCATTGGTGCGTAATTATGTCCACACATGTGTATTGCCCCGAGATGCTCCCAGTTGTGTGTGTATGATGAACTGGCGTCCATTATAGCATTCTGGCTCATGCAAAAGTTAAGTCACACACGATTGACGGTCAATCACAGTTCTCAATTCATAAATGAATGAAATAAATTCAAGTCTATCAGTAATATTAAATTGTCGCTCTTTGTCTGAGCCTAGCTTTTTATCATGTACAATCAACCAATCCCAGGAATGCGCCATGCTTCAAGGGAAACTTCAACCCCCCTGGTAAGCCACCTCATCATCTAAAAGTGAGGGGTGTTAAGGGCAAGACCCATGAGAAGACCACCGATGAGACCGGCAATAGGAATGGTCATGATCCAGGAGAAGACGAGGAGACCAACTCGCTTCCAGTTAACAGCCTTCAGGCTGCCGTTGCAGAGACCGACACCAACAGTGGCACCAGTGATGCACATGGAGGTGGAAACGGGGAGAGAGTACTGAGAGAAGATAAGGACAGTAATGGCGGCACCCATCTCCATGGAGGAACCACGGCTGGGAGAGTGGTAGGTGATCTTGTTACCCATGACTATTTAAAATGTTAGTGTCTGAGACGAGATGAAATGACATGACAAGAACTTACCCTTCATGATGTTGTAACCATAGGTGATGAAACCAATGCAGATGGTACCAGCAATCACAGCAATCTGCCACAGAGGAACGGGGGCCTTGGCACCAGTAGCCTCACCAGTAGACCAAGCAGCGTACATGGCGGCCCAGACACCGACAGCGTTACCGACATCGTTGGCACCGTGAGCGAAAGAAGCAGTGCAGGCAGTGATGACTTGGACGAAAGAGTAGAGATGCTCAACCTCGTTGGGGTACTTGGTAGCGTGGCTGTAGACGCGCTCCATTCGGTTACCCTCAGGAGTACCTTCAATGCCGACCTGAGCAGTGTGGATATCGTAGTGAGCACCATAGAGAAGGGCAACAACGATCTGAGCGGGGATGCGCTTGATAACGGCGATCATGTTCTGAGTCTCGTGGATGGAACCGGCACCGATGGGGTTGGCGTGAAGAGTGCGCATAGCCCAGCCGAGAGGGCCACGCTTCTTGCGGAGCTTAGCGTGGTGTCGCTCAATACCCTCAGCGAGAAGAGCCTGGTAATCCTTCTGGTTGTACTCGGCGAGCATAAGACGGCGCTCCTTATTGGTATCCTTGGGAGTGGGAGAGGGAGAAGTAGCGGGGTCGATGGTGTCCTGGCCACCCTTGACCTTCTCGGGGTAGTGAACACCGGAGTCGTTGGAGGAGGAGAGGTCATCCTCGTTGTCGTGCTGGACAACAGCGTAGTCGGGAACAATAGCGTTCTCAGCATCGGCGGGAGCAGGGCGCTTGAAGAGAAGAGGACCCTGGAAGACCATCCACCAGCGGAGAGTGTAGTCCTTCTTGATGACCTTGGCGTGAACATAGGGAACAAAGAAGAGAGCGGAGAGGATGAAGAGACCCCAACCGACACCAAGAGTGACGGAAGCAATGTACCAGGCGGGCTTGTCGGCAAGACCAAGACGAGGAGATCCCTTGTAGACAATGGAAAGAGTGCAGATGGTACCGGCGATGAGGAAGAAGAAGGGAGAGGTCCAGACAGCCCAGGGAACGGGGTTCTTGCGGACGTGGACAACAAGCTTGACAAGCATGAAGATGATGGCACCAAAGCATCCAGCAATGGCAGGGGCCATACCGAGACCAGCAAAGATGGCACCAAGACCCTTACCACCGTTCCAGCCCCACTGGACACTACTGGCACCAACAGTAGCGACACCGACACCAGCGATGGAAGAAATGAGAGAGTATGTTGAAGAGACGTGGGCAGAGTGACGAGTGCACCACATGACCCAGAGGGAAGCACCAGCAGAAGCACAAGCAAAGGCAAGAAGCTGAACACCGGCGTTGTCGCGGAAGGCTTCGAGGGGGATAATGCCGTTCTTGATCGTTGAGGCGGTACGGGCACCGACTGTGAGGGCGCCTAGCATCTCGAAGATGACGCAGAGAACCATGGCGGCTCGGTAGGTGATGGAGCGGGATGAGACACTGGTAGCCCAGGCGTTGGCGACATCGTCTATGGAAAGTCGGTTAGTAAATCCTGTGTTTAATGACATGTGATGTGATGGAATGGGATGGGATGTGAAGCAAGAACATACTGGCGCCGTTGTTGTATGCCTCAAGAAGGGCAAAGCAAGTGCCCAGGGCAAAGACGTAGGTGTAGGCTTCGAGAACCATCTTGACTGGTTTGTTCTTGTCTTTTTTTCCCCTTTAATGATTGTGTAGAAGAGACCAAGAACCAGTTCCTTGTGAAACGTTTGGGTTGAGGAACAAAAGGAAGAGATTCTGATATCAAGGGACACAAAAGACTTTATAAACTTTTTTCGATGCATGAATGGGGTTTTACTTTATCCACTTATTATTACTCTTACTTTTATTCTTACTTTTAACCATGCCATCATGTTTTTTTTTCCTCTTCTTCTCTTTTCTTTCTTTAACCACACTCCCCCTCCCTTGTCTGGATAACCAGAAGTGGTAAATGGAAAAGAACCAGAAAAAAAAGTTCAATGCAAACCCTCGGTCAAACGAATCTGGATACCGATCTGCCAAGCGATGTCTCTGGTCTTGGCTAGATCGAGGTTGTGGCAGGGGTTGGTGAAGATGGTGGAGGGACGGAGGGGGGGAATGAACGGGGAGGATGGATTGTTTGGGGATTGTTTGGTGTTAAGCATAATCCAGTCGGAGTGAGTTGTTACCCCACGTGGGCACGTTCTTCGACGACATGTCTTGAAGAATGGTCGATTGGAGGAGTGTGATTGGCTGGGACGTGGGAGGACGAAGCAGGGGATGTTGTTCTGCCCTTGTCTCTTTTCAGTTTGACCATTTGAACGTATTCCCCGTTCTATCTTTTCCGTGTTTTTTGCTGTAGTTTGTTCGTGTCCAGAATGAGATAAACGGCCGATGCCAAAGGGTCTTTGCTCTGATGTTACAACGGCAACTCCATTCATCAGTTTACCTGATAGATATACAGTAGCCACGATACATGCAATCGGTCTGTCTAACTGCACCTCTCAAACAGCATCATCACACAAATAGATCCCACTCAATAACGACACATTTCACAACCACCATATCCCACGTCTACATCGCCAAGTTCGTGGGGCCGTCTTGGTAATGCTTGGTTCCAGACTCTTCACATGGGTACAAAAAAACAGCCCGTCTTGGCCTCTCTACCAAGCCCTTGCCT
>JABGLY010000008.1:0-77847 GCA_013623525.1 Fusarium dimerum
TCCCCAGCTCCCAGCTTTACTACGGTATTAGCGTCAAGCGCAAGCTCCCCTAACCACAATAATTGTCGTCCACCTTGGTCTAGTGCCCGACTTCCAGCTCCTCATCTTTCGCAGCCTTACTACGTCCATCCTCCAACTACCTATCCGCCATCCTGGATACTTGATATCGCCTCGACGACAAGCCAGACCGACCGGTCCTCTCGCGGCTCGATATTTCTTCGCTCGCTCACCATCTTTCAAGACGATATTCGCGTGTTTGCGTTTGCCTCACCCTTGCTTCTGCTGCCTCGAACATTATTCTTCCCCTCTCCCGACCAGTCGCCTCTCCCACGACCTCGATTTGGAGGCCGTGACGAGCCATCGTGAGTTAGGCACCTGGGCAGGCCCAGCTGGAGTAACCACCCTCACACCTCTCCCCTCGTCGCCCTGGCCACTCCCTCTCGCCACGCGCCGCTCTCACAGCCATGGCCTCTGCCGCACCGTCCTCGAACCAGGCGAATTCGCCCAACTATCAGAACAATAATGCTGTTTCCCCCCCGAACAGACGCGATCTTAAATCGTGGTGGAAGGGCTTCAAGCTACCCTCCAAGCATCAAGAAACACAAGGTGAGCTTTCGACTTGCCTCTTCCCCACTTGCGCAATCGTCATGCCTCGTATCGAGTTGTGTTGCTCACTGCCATGCTCTCTTTGTCTGCTGGTATTACATGTCAGCGTCTATCACACTCAGTCTGGCTCATCCAAAGTGGATAACTTCTATCTTTCCTTCATGCACCCAAAATGACGTGGTCCAGTCACCTCATCACTCATTTTCATTGTTG
Source organism: Fusarium dimerum (assembly GCA_013623525.1). NCBI lineage: Eukaryota > Fungi > Ascomycota > Sordariomycetes > Hypocreales > Nectriaceae > Fusarium > Fusarium dimerum. Next base: position 820 of record JABGLY010000008.1, read on the forward strand.
CGCGAACCGCGGCCATTATGCTAACTCGCACTACAGAACAACCACGACAAGGTATCTTCAAGGTCCCGCTTCGCCAAAGTATAACGTACGCCAACGTCGCAATCTCCCTCGTCGACGAGAATGGACAGAGTTATATCTATGGATATGTTCCCATCGTTGTTGCGAAATGCGGTGTATTCCTTAAGGAAAAGGGTATGTTCATTGAATGAATTGCTACAGCCTGATATGAAGCTAACCCGATGGGCAGCCACCGGCGTCGAAGGTATCTTCCGCTTGAGCGGGTCAGAAAAGAGAATCAAGGAACTCAAGACATTGTTCGACTCTCCCGACAAGTATGGCAAAGGTCTGGTCTGGGATGGATATACAGTTCACGACGCGGCCAACGTCTTGCGGCGATACCTCAACGACCTCCCCGAGCCAGTTGTTCCCCTCGACCTTTACGAAAAATTCCGTGACCCTCTTCGCGGTGCTACGAAGCAAGCTGTTGGAGATGCTGACGGTCCTCAATTCGTTGATAACTTCGACGAGAACGCCGCCATCGAGAAGTATCAGAAACTCATCACCGAGCTACCGCCCTTGAACAAGCAGCTGCTTCTCTACATTCTCGACCTCTTGGCTGTCTTTGCAGCCAAAGCTGACGAGAATCGCATGAACTCTCAGAATTTGGCAGCCATCTTTCAACCTGGAATGCTTTCTCATCCTAATCACGCCATGGCCCCCGAAGAGTATCGCCTCAATCAATGCGTCATCATCTTCCTCATCGAGAACCAAGATCATTTCCTCATCGGTATGCAAGGCACTGCCGCCGATGAAAAGACAAAGAAGGAGGTAGAGTCCGGCACACCGAGCGGACCCCTGACTCCAAACCCGAACCGAACCTCTGGCCTAGGACGATCTGCTTCAAACGCCAGTGCGGGGGCGACAAGCGTACGACGGGATGGCCAGATTCGAAGAAACCGATCTGTGTCATCGAGGCATTCTAGAAACGATGGGACTTCAACGCCCAACAGCCCTGCCCTCACAGCGACACCGACCACAGGCGGGCTCGGAAGGAGTAATACCTTACCTTCGAAGAAGTCTCCAGCAATCTCCGGAGGTCGTTTTCAAAGACACGAAGGCTCAAGCCCTCGGTCACCTAATCACCTTGAGCCTCTAACTCAGATGAGCCCAGTGGAGGGACCCGAGCAGTCTCCGTTGTCTGCACACGCTTCTGGCCCCCCAAGTGGCCATTTCACCCCGACAAAGGCCACCTCATCGGGACGTAGCCAGGAACGTCTGCTTGAAATCCCGCAAGAACACTCAGCCCCTGCGACACCGGCCAAAGATCGAGGACCAACAATTCCCAGTATTTTCCAGAGGAACAATGCCGACAATAGTGATAAGAGACAGCCCAACAAGCTCAAGAAGAAGAGAATACCTGGAAGTATGAATGTTAGCGCTCAGAGTTCCAGTACCTCTCTCCAATACCAGAATGCAACTTCGCCTGGTTACGAGTTGACGAATCCCTTGGATCAATACCAACATCATGATGCTGAGCAGCATCAGCAACAACAATATCTTCAACATCATCAACTACAACCACAACCACAGCAACAACAACAACATCATCATCATCAACAACATTCACAATCATTGGCGCTTCCTATTCCCGACGAACGACGTGGTGAACGCCATGACCAGCAAAGTAGACCTAATGATCATCATGGACAGGATAACCAACCTACCCAACCGTCGACACTGACCCAACAAAAGAGCGACGTATCTTCCGAAAAGACGCCTCGCGCATCTCAGGCTTCATCAAATCAGAGTCTTCATCCCGACAACACGCTGAAATCTAAGAAATCACCACCTACGTCGCTACACTCGTCTTTCAATGAAGGTTCAGACATCGATCAAGTGATCGATGATCACTCAATAGGCAACGCCGATCAAGGAGTTGAGCAGGCAGACAAAGAGAAGAAGAGGCGTTGGCGTCTGTCCAGGACCAGGAACGCTGATGGTGGCGCACCTACACAGCCCGGAGTGACATCCCCACGTATGGCCATCGGTTCTAATGACAACGCTGAGGTCAGTAACCTCTCCATATCAAGCTCCGGCCATGCGCCTCGAAAGAGTGAGAGCTCGAACAGGCCCAACGTCGTAGGAGATCCACGTGGTAGCTTCGATTATGGTAAGGATAGAGACGAATCTAAGGGGCCTATCGGATGGATCAGGAACAAGTATCGAGAAGCAAAGGAGAGCGCTGAACAGAGGAGAAATAAATCGCCCCCACCTGATCGTGCTAACCTGAGCGCCACGAGCTTCCCCTCGAGAGGAAAAAGCCTGGATATCAAACGGGACGCACCTAAGGAGGCAGAAAAGCAACCCGCGGGCCCAGGGCCACAACCTACCGCGGCTCCCGTACCAACACCACAGTCAGCCACTATCTCGCTAGTCCCTCGGCATCAGGGTCAAGATCAGCCCGTCACTCAGCCTCCTCCTCAACCTACGGCACAGCCTGTGACACAGCCAGCGGCGCAGCCCATTAGCCAACCGCAACAGCAACAGCAGCAGCAGCAGCAGCAACAACAACAACCTGTTCCCGCGGCAACTCCAGCGGTAGCACCTGCAACTGCGACTGATGTCAATACCGCCATGCCACCCACGACTGTTCCTACCACAATAACTACGTCGGCCCCTGAGCCAACGCAGCATACCAAGAAACAGGAAGAAGTGCAGCCTACAGACGAAAGGCATGCGGAACAAGAAACCAAGGGTGCGGCAGACGCTCAAGGGGTGCCAGATACTACACCAGTGCCAGTATTGGAAGCTTCAAAAGAACAGCCGGAGGAGAAACCTTTGCCAGAGGCAACACAGCCAACATCTGATGCTCAAATTGCTACAACAGAAACAACGAAGCAGGAGCAATAGACAAGGATGTAACAATGTGGTAAGAAGCATACACCAAACCGCTATTGCGTTTTGATTTTACATGTAAAAATTAAATATTCAGAAGAGGATATGGCGTGTCGTCAGACAGGACGGCCTGGGTTGATTCTGGCGTGGACGTTTATGGATATCGGGATCAGGGACTATGACAGGGAGATAACGGGTTACATTCATGTAATACGCTGTGGGAGCGGGAGAAGTTCGTCATTCTTCTATTTTTGTTTTTCTCAACGTAGGAGTGTGATGGTGCAGGAGTTTTTCAGCTTGGGCGGGAAGAGCTTTTCTATTTTCCTCCAGTATTATTCCCCTCCCACCCTTCTCCATTGGAAAGGGACAAAAGAATCAGTCATGATAAATTCGATTGTTGTGCTTGTGACAAATGTGTATTCATGAGTGTTCAGGGGAAAAAAAACTTGGTGTGCATGCGGGTTCATGGTGTCTTCTCTGCGGGTGCATTCTCGTACACGCCGGTGTCCCAGACAATCATTTCACCAGATCGTCTCCAGTCCTCGTTGAAAAACCCATTGAAGCCACCCCATACACGTCGTAGTTTGGTCAAACCCACATTCTGTGCTTCAGGGGTTCCGATAAACTCATTCAACCAGGGTTCGATGCCGTGAAAGCCTACGATGTAGCGTGGTAAGGGCAAGGGGTTGGTGGTGTTGAAGAGCTCACGGCGGAGAAAATTGACGGGATCGTCGTAGAACCGGTCGGCCTCGTCGCGATAAGTGTCGCGCTCAGGTGTGTTGGGTCTGGTATGAAGAGGAGGTTCACAAGTGAGAGCGTAGGCATGAAGTCCTGGGTAGACTAGGTGGGAGCGCCAGGGAGTGGAATGGCAAGGCATGAGGAAGAGGGCGAAGAGGTCCTCGTCCTGTGATGTTGTTGAAGGGTGTGATGAATTATGGGCGATTTGGACTGAAGTCGGATGGATTCGTTCGTACTCGTGACGGAGATAGTTGACGACAGTGAGGGGCGCAGGTTGGTGAAGGAAAGATAGGAAACCTGCGAGGATCAAGTTGATGGCAAGGGCAGCGTAGAGGTAGGGTTTGTTACGAATCTGAGGGCGTGGCCGCGGGGAGCGAACAGTGGGAGCAGGATGAGAGGAGAAGAAGGAGGCTGCGTGGGGAGCAGCGAGGACATTGATAATAGGTAGAAGGGGGTAGATGAATCGAACTTCTTTGTGAGAGATGAGGGAGAGGGCGAGGATGGTTGTGTAGACAGTGTAGGTCAGCGTTTTGAGAGTATTAGCTTCAAGTGGGCTAGAGGAAGATGGCTTGACAAGAGCCTTGAGGACAAAGGGGAGGCTGGTGGTGGACAGAAGGGGAAGACCTTGTAGTAGGTAATAGTGCCATGGATTTCTGCCATAGAATACGGCAAGGGACTGAGAGATGTTGAAGTTAAGCCAATTGTAAGGGGGGAAAGTCCAGAAGCCGAAGTAGAGGCGGTCTGAGGCGCTGGAAAGGGAGAGGACGAGAGAGCCACAGATGATGGCTTCGCGGAAGAGAACAACAAGTGTCGACACTGTCAGTGGGGATGGCCCTTGGAGGGAGAGACGGGTCAATGTAAAGAAGACGATGGTAGCCCATATGAGGACGTTGGTAGGACGAAGGACGACAGCGAGAGCAGCCAGAGAGAGAGATGCTCGAAGGGACCAGACGTTCAGCGCAAGAGGAGCAGGTTTAGGGTTTTCCTTGGCGGATTGGGCGACACTGACGAGGTTCCATGGATAATAGTAGAGAGCCATGACGGTGAGGGTCATTTCGAGGGAGTTGGAGAAAGTGCGTGTGGAACAATACCATTGCCATGGACTGAAAAGTTGAAGAAAGAGCTACATGTAAACCTGTAAGTCTGTTCGGTCTCTGATGAAGAGGGAAGATTCATAGCACTCACAGCAAAGAAGGAGGCATTGCTATTCGGGCCGTAGATTGTAACAGCGAGTTGCCATGTATACCAATCTCCTATAGCAGCAATAACGGCTTGTAGAGCACGAGGAGCAGCAACGAGGATGGAGGCGCGTAGAATGCCGATAGGGAGGATGTGAGTGGATATGAAGTTCACGACGAGATAGAGACCAGCAAAGAGAGCTGGGTGAAGAGATGATCGGAGTTGATATTTCCATTCCTATAGAGCTTTGTTTAGTAAGACGGACGATTAAAAAGAAGTTGGCGGATGTAAGTAAATATGAATATGAGTATCAAGATGACGATGGGTATGTATCAACATGATATAGTGTGTATGGATGATGATGATGGATGGGAAGAATGGAAACATACCCAGGTCAACCACGCGCCACTTGTACTTCCAAAAGCCAACTCCCAAGCCGGCTCAAGAGATTGAAAGAACTCATCTGGCTGAAAGAAAGTAGCCAACCACCAGGCATTAATGAGACGAATGATGATGATGTCGCGAAGGAACACGGGTCGATTCCTATGGTTACGTGCTTCATCTATAATTGAAACTCGTACAGCTTCTGGGGATTGTTTCTCTTTCAAGTTTGATGACGACATGATTTAGACGTCAATTGATATGATGTTTTGATGGAATATCATATGATGACGGTTTGCGTCAGGGACAAATAGATGTCAGTTTAGATGGATGTTGGTTTGGTGTTCAAGAGAGCTACAGGTGGCCTTGATGGTTGGAAGGGAAGTTTTGTGGAGTTTTAGTGGTTGATGGGTGCTGTAATTGGTTGCCAACCCCTGAAACGCCATTTCTCAACATCTCAATGTCGATGACATTTTTTTTGACAGTTAACTTAGGGGGGGATCTACATTCTGCAGAAGCACGTTGTTAGCAGAGCCTCAATGGAACTACACGGCTTTACTGAGCATGTCAAAAACTTTCCATCTGACATGGAAACTAAACATCTTGGATATCATGGGCTTCTCCCAGCATGGATTTAGGGAAGAGGTGAGTACGATAGCGCGAGATCAGAAGAGAGGTTGGGGTTATTTGAATCTGATTTCCAAACATGAATGCTTGGTGTTATGTGCACAGTCAATCATTGAATCTTGAATCTAGAAGCGACTTAACTCAGGTATCTGTATCCAGCGGAGCCTTGTATCCAGGTACTGTACGTAATAAGTTACCACTTTGGCCGGCGGCCAAAAATACGTAACAAGCTATTCAATACCCCATTTTCCATTTCCCATCTTCCACTTCTGATCCCCCCCAGCCACATGCCATCAATGCTGAGGGCGCCTGCTCAGCCACATTTGCAGGTTCTCGGCGTAGAAAAGGGCACCATCGGCTCATGGAAAACCATCCCACGTTCTTGGGAATGGATGGGGCGAGATGGTGAATTAGATAATGATGGAGGGTGCAGTTGGGGGTCATACATGAGATGGATGACAGATTCCGGGGGTGTGCACGGCCAAGTTGAATTCCCAGTATCAAGATGGGAATTGATTCAATTCGTCGCGTGGATTCTGAATACATCTGACGAAGTGATGTCTTTGATGATTGAGTGTTCTCATTTACAATAGAGAAGGATATGCTCAAATATTATGAATTGTTGCTTCTCATCAAAAAGATCAACATTACTTTACGTCTCACACCCAATCGAATGAAATACATGGTAGGTAGTAATTCAACCTTCGTCATTGGCCGCCTTTCCAGCTTTCCCTCCAGCATCTAGCACATCTCACGCCCTAGAACCCTTGTTTTCCAGCAGCCCTCCCCACCAAACAGACACTAGACTTTAACAAGGTGGCGCCCTTTCCCCTCCTCATCCCCAGATTGACTGTCAGTCCTGGATGTTGATTCAGAGCCTCCTTGACCTCCATTTCGATGGTAACATGATCCGAGAGGGTTGACGGCGGCTTGCAGTGAGCGAGTCATATTAGAATTCGATACGATGACATGAAGCTTGGATAAGACGGTGTGTAGTTGCCAAGATCATCACGCAAACCATCAAAGCATAGTTCCTACTGTGTAAGTGAGAGCATCCCAGGCCTAACCATGTATTGCCATCTCATCACACAAGGGCCGGCCGTGACAGGAACATACGGAGTCTTTCAAACAAGTAAACCATCGCATCCATCCTGCTTTTTGTCATGTCCTGGTCACACAGGCTGACCTGACTATCATGTCGCCAAGCAAATAAAAAAAATCTCATAAAAAATCAACCATCCATACCAAGTTAATCACATTCATAATCATCGTCATTATCAAGCATCATGTGATCCATCCTTTTTTTTTCCTTATCCCGCCCTCTCAACTTTCGCTGGCCAGCAAGGAAGGGAAAAAAAACCACACCTACAAAATGCCCCCCTCTCGTATCTTTTCCACCCCGCCGCCGCCGCCCGCACATGCCCACGCTCCATCGCTACCTCCTGCACTTAGGGGACATGTTTTCGCTCACACTTGCACTTAGGGGTATAGTGTCGACTTTTTGTATCAAACAGACACAATCACAATCACCAACGTTCGGCCTCTGCAGTAATAATTACCTAACAGCCTCCGTTGGAAGCCGCACAGGCTATCCCGAGAGGAAAACAATTACTCAATTTTTTCTGGTCTTTCCCATTCTTCGTGAGCCTAGGTCATTCCTCCCTCTCCCTCCCAGCTCCAACATGTCACTTTCCGCCCCCCGGCACAGCAAGTGTGACTTTGGGACCCGACAATTCTTGGAAACGGCCCTCCCGTGGACCGTTCTCCGATGCCGCCTCCGCTCCTGGTCTTCCGTTCTTGCCTTGTCTTGCCATACCTTGTTCTTTGTCTTTAAAGAGCCCAGTCTCCCGGCTCGGTTCAACTTCCTTTCTCTTCCTTCTTCCTCTCTTCCACTCTTCTTCATACTCACTGATCAAGAACATCATCTCTCTCTTTTCCCCTCCCCATCTCTATAACAAACAACAAGACAACCAAAGTCCATAGACTTACCTTCGCCTTTGTCTCTCTGTTGAGTACGTACATGCCTTTTCCCTGCCCCTCCACCCCTCCACCCCGCCGTCTCTGCACCAAACCACATCGCCTTCCCATGACTGCTATTCCGTCGATCACTTTTCCCATGATGTGTTTGATTGGCATTTCGCGAAATATGCTCTTCACCCAACTTATCTACCGGCAGCTCTTTGCTAACTCTCGCGACCGTCGTTCAGGCCTGGCGCATTCACCTACCACCGAAATAACTTCCCATTAACACCGACACCATGTCTCCCCACGCCAACGGCACCAAGTCTCGAATTCACGCCTCTTCCACCGAGAGCGCAATCGCTGCTGAGAACGAGTTTGCCGCACACAACTACCACCCTCTCCCCGTTGTCTTTGCCCGAGCTGAGGGTGTGAACGTCTGGGATCCCGAGGGTCGTCAGTACCTCGACTTCCTCTCTGCTTATAGTGCTGTCAACCAGGGCCACTGTCACCCTGAGCTTGTCAAGGCTCTTACTGAGCAGGCTGGTCGCCTTACTCTGAGCTCTCGTGCTTTCCACAACGATGTCTTCCCCAAGTGGGCTGAGAAGGTTCGCGATGTTTTCGGCTACGATATGAGTCTGCCCATGTGCACTGGTGCCGAGGCTGTTGAGACGGCAGTCAAGGTCGCCCGCAAGTGGGCCTACAAGGTCAAGGGAATTCCCCAGAACAAGGCTTGGATCTTTGGTGTTTCTGAGAACTTCCACGGTCGAACTGTAAGTCCATGACCAGTGCCAGTTTGGCGCAATTGCGTCTCATCTTCAAAACCTCATGCTAATCAATCTATTGCAGATGACCGCCATTACTCTGTCGGTTGACCCTGAGTCACGCGAGAACTACGGCCCCTATGTCCCTAACATTGGCGCCTATAACCCCAGCACTGGCAAGCCCATCCGATACAACAACATTGCCGATCTTGAGGAGGTCCTTGAGGCCCATGGCCATGAGACCGCTGCCTTCATCTGCGAGCCGATCCAGGGTGAGGCAGGTGTTGTGGTTCCCGATGAGGGTTATCTCCAGAAGGTTCAGGAGCTTTGCACAAAGCACAAGGTCCTTTTCATTTGCGACGAGATTCAGACTGGCATCGGTCGAACCGGCCGCATGCTATGCTCTCAGTGGGCCAACATCAAGCCCGATATTGTTACCCTCGGCAAGGCAATCTCTGGTGGTATGTATCCTGTGAGCTGCGTCCTCAGCAGGAAAGAGATCATGCTCGTTGTTGAGCCCGGTACCCATGGTTCAACCTATGGTGGCAACCCTCTAGGCTGTGCCGTTTCTATTCGTGCTCTTGAGATCATGGAGGAGGAGGACCTCACTGCCAAGGCTGAGAAGCTGGGTAATATGTTCCGAGACAGCCTCAAGGCTCTCAACAACCCCATCCTCAAGGTCATCCGTGGCAAGGGTCTGCTCAACGCTGTCGTCATCGACGAGAACGCCGCCAACGGCCGAACTGCCTGGGACCTGTGCCTGCTTCTGAAGAGCAAGGGTCTTTTGGCTAAGCCTACCCATGGCGATATCATCCGCTTCGCTCCTCCTCTGGTGATTTCTGAGGAGCAGCTCCGCAAGGGTCTTGACATCATCACCGAGGCCCTTAATGAGCTCCCCAACGTTGAGAAGGCCAAGGGTCACTAAGTGGTGGTATCACACAGCTTTTTCTTCCTTTTTTGATGAGCAAAAGATCGAGGTTGAGCGAAAGATTTGGAAAATTGTTTGAAGAATTTTGATGTTTCATTTTGCGATTGATTTTGGGTAGACGGAGCACCGAGGCATTGGGTGGGAAAGGACGAGAAAAACATTCATGAGAATGATGGATATAAGAGAGCATTTCCATAGATACCCAGCTGCCGGACAAGGCATGCTCACGGGAGGCGTTTTTGGCGGGAGTTCCCATGTCGGCGAATTAGCCTTGTACAAGTCGGATACCCGCGATCTTAAAAAAGATGCAGTCATTCCCCCCAATGATGATCTGAGACGTATTACACAGTGATGGTCAATGGATGTTGATGAAAATCAACGGTTATCTGGCGAAACCGCACTATCTCATGTTCTCCTGTCCACTGAAGGGGGCAAACGTGGTATTAGTTGATGTGTTGTATGCAACTAGTGGTTTGGGACACCTAGACATGCTGGCCTTACAATTCGTCTTGCATTGTGAGATTGAGGACGGCACAAGGAATGCTGTGCTGTATGGAGCATTTGAACGTAGGAATTAACAACGGTTATATCAGTAGTGCCGATGGTTTTCCTTTCCTGGCCAGCACTCAGGTCCTCTCACTCACGCTTGCGCAAGCAGGTGAGTCTGAATAGGTGGTGTTTGAATTTGGTGTTTATGCTTGACGAGTTTCGCACCCATTGCTCGATACAAGACGTTCTGAGGGGGGTTATGGCATGTAGGAAATACCATTTTTTATTGATGGGCTATGTTTTTTATCACCGGAGTCAACGTCCATATAGTCGCTACCCAAATCAGTGTCTCCCTGCATCCGTAATTTGTAGGCTAGGCGGTTCAGATATGCTGATGATGGTCTTAGCCGGCTCCGTGTTGCCGTGTTTAACGGAGACAAGTGGGGAGCCGGAGCACCGCACGGATCGGATCGGAGGGGTTTACGGTGCTGTAGTTATGCCTCACAACCGCAGTGGAATTATGCCAACAAAACTGAGTTCTCGGCCAATGCGCACAAGTCATTTCATAGGAGCATAAGCTTTCTCGTCTTTCGCGGGACATTACGGGCTTTCATGGCGTTCCAAGGGTGACAAATCAGCATAACAAAGGATGCAGATATGTTACCGTTTTATGCAGCTGATATGTACGGCATGACACATGAAGAATGAGGGACTGTATTCAACATGCACTTTTCTTCAATTTTGGTGACTGAGGGGAAATGGGCCTCAATATTCCAGCAGCTGAAAACAGAAAAGGGTGGGAGGTGAGTGCTGGATCGCCAAGCACGGTTGCAGTGCATTTCGGTGTAGAAAGGGTTTTTTTTTCTTTTTTAGAGATATGTACCTCACTTGATTGAGGGGATATTGAGGAGGGGAGAAGGGAACGATGTTTGACATAAAGTTATTGGGGATTTAGGTCCGATGCAATCACGGGGGTACACGTGTTTGATGTAACGAGAATATTAAGAGATGGCGTTGAACTCGGGTCAAGATGTCTGTTGACGATTTTCTTGTATGGATGGTTTGCATCAGTTGAGAGGAAATGAATGGAATGTTTGGGTAATGGCGAGGGTGTATGAAGGAATGTTGAATTTTTATCATTAGTCAGTCATGTAATAATAAGGTGGTCAGGTTTGGAATCATAAAGCGCAAGACGACGTACGGACTTGAGATACATTTACAACCGCAAATCATCAGGTCAAAGGCTGGACGTGTGTCACGCATCTGGAGTAGAGGAAGGAAGTGTAGGTAAGTCACGGGTGATAGGCAGATGAAGTATTTGACCGGATTACCTGAATGGGAGAAGAATGCAGTGGTCGGGTAGAGAGGATTCAATGGTGGTGGTGGTGGTGGTGTAGAAGAGGGTTCGTGTTGGGACCCTTTGTTATATCATCTAGTTCTGTTTGTTTGTTTTATTTGTTCTATTTTAATTATTTCTAAGTGAGATCCTTTTTAAGGCGCAGCATAGCCTCTGAGATTGTTCTGGGCAAGAAGCGGATTGCGAATATGGAATCTCTACTGACGCCATTTATCATCATGTCATGATGGGATTTCGCCATCTGAAGGGATATCATCATTGACACGAACACGAACGACACCATTTTTTCCCTCTAACTTTCTAGACCGGATAGGGTAGGTGATTAGATTCTTAATCTCTGATGGTCGAGTATGCACCAAGAGCAAACACAAGAGTTGATCAGGATGGGGAATTTCGAGATAAGGGGATTGTTCTGTTGATGGATATCATCATGGACGGCTTATTCCCCCGCTTGTTTTCCTTCTTATCTCCTGGCTGCATGCGGATGGCCGTGTCGCCTCTTTAGGATTGTTTGAGATAAGACACCCGCCATGTAGGTATGTGGTGTACTTATTAAGTGCTTATGGATGTGGGTGATAAGATTATACGAGTCAGGTTAAAGCAGAGAAGCATGTGATGAATTGGAAGAAGTTGAGAAACAAGACCATATAAATCCTTCACTATATTTATTATGCCATGTACTACATACTCTGTACATGGTATGGATAATAGAATAGAATCGGTGGGGTTTTCCAGGGGATTTTTTCGAGATAGCTTCTAGTATCACTCCACTTTTTCTTATTTCCTGTAAATCAGGCAGAGCGAGAGGCTGTACTCCATGTTAAAAAGGATTCGAGGCTTCCATTAGACTACCTAGGTTGTTGACGCTTGGAACGTAGGTTCCTCTAGGCAGAAAAGAGAGAAAGAAGCTTGGAAACACAAAGTCCTCTTTTCTTCTCTTACAGGGATGAAAAGTCCTGCGTTTAGGTATCATCTATCTGTTGTTTCTATCAATCACTAGTCCCGACTTGGAAAAGTGTTGAAACGGAGAAAAGAGCAGAGTAGCATAGCAGGCTAGACAAGACAACAAACAGCTCGTGTTATTGGCATGACTTTTATGGGTTGTGGCGGCTGTTGTAGAAATCGTAAAAGAGTGTGTAGTATGTATGGCTGATTAAACCGGGCGTATTAGGAATTGTGATTCCTACTTCTTAATTTTAGTGCTCGTTCCTCCTCTATCAGAACTGACTGACTCACACATTCTGTTTGGTGTGGGTTCCCCTCTCTCTGCCCTCTCAGACGATATACCTACTACTACTACCTGAGCTAGGTTGTGCCACGAGTCACGAGGTTTCTTCCGTCTCCTCATTCGAGAGGTCATATCACGTAGTACACTTTGTTGATTTCAACAATTACAATGGAGATCCGGTCTCGGGGTCGAAACATGTGTAGATGTGTTTGGGTAATGGGGTTTCTTGACCTTATAACCCAAATGCTATACTACCTACCTATGTACCATCACTTGATTCTTGACTCTTCCATGAACTAAGCAAAAGCATGACATGGCATGACATGACAGAAAGGACCCCTGTGTTCGAAGCTCGAGCCTCCCAAAGGTCACGGTTCCTAGGTAGATGTTGCAAACCTTTTTAAATCTGCAAATCTCACTGCCACCAAGTTAAGCTAAGTTAAATTATCTTGTCTTTCTGACTGCCTGGTTCATATTCATGCTATGGGATACTCTTCACCTCTCGTTCTTGGTCTCCCATCTTATCTCTCCTGCCTATCCCCTTGATCAGACATCTATCCTTATGGTATGGACCTCCTCTCTTCAGCGCTTCCATCTCCACCAACCCACCCAAACATGCTCAAAGTGGAAAAAATAGAAACCCACCCATCCATCCATCTTTAAATCCCCTGCGTAAGTGGGGGGGAGTCAAGGCAGGAGGGGGGCCTCACGCGGGATACAGTACAGTACTGTACAGTACATGTACACCCATAGTCGCTGTGGACTCCACATAAACCCAGGTATCGTACGTACCTATCCAGTTCCCGAACCATGTCCGTCAGCTCTCGTTCTCTTTTATTTTTTTTTTGGTGGTGTTGAGATGCTCTGTTCTGTTGTTGCTGCATTGCTCACACTTCAGGGTCCAACAGATAATCACACACACACGCATATACTCCATGAAACTGTGCCATGTATAATATTGCTTGGCTGTTGAACTCTCCAGCGGCAGTTGTAATGAACCTGGCTCGAGCTTACCAAGTGAGTTACCTACCTGTCCGTAGAGGTCCATCGATCACACAGGTAAAATATATCCAAAAGGTCAACTTGAACATGCATCAAATCACATCTGCATGGGTCTCTTTTTTTTTTCTCTCTTCTTCTTTCTCTGCTTTCATATCAGCACAGAGATCACTTTTATTTTACTAGGAACAAATCAATTATTCCATTCCTGCAGACCGCAAACATATCCTCTTGACATGAAATTGCCAAGTCAAGCGTACCTTATCAACGGTGGTCTTCTGACTCTCTTTCTCTTTCCCCTTTCCCCACCTTTTCCTGTTCCCTTTCGACGGACACTTACAGGGCAGCACTACCTGACCTAACTCACTCCTGGTGCTTCCATCCTTCTAGCCTCCTTGGATTTGTCTTGTCTTGTTTCTAAACTTACCGCTCCCCGTCCATCGTGACGCAAGGCAACAACTCCACTCAAGTTACCTAACGAGTCACCTCTTGGTTTTGCCCTCGTTTCGTTTCGTGATCTCCCCTTGTCCCAGCCTATCCTAATGTTTTACTTTTACTGTCTGCTGTCTATTGTCTATTGTCTATGATCCATGAATCCCGTCTTGTATGTTTTTTTCCCTCTTCACTTGAGTGATTCGAGGTACCTATCTCGCCTTCGCGATTCCTTCTCTTACTTGTCCTTCGCCGCTGCTCGTCCATTTGCGTCGAGTCGAGTTCTTGGGACCTCTTGTCTGTAACCGTACAACCGTACCTAGATTTACCTTCTCTTAAATCCCCCCTTACCAACACAACACTGTCTATCCTCCATCCACCTGTTCAACTCTATCCCCAAGTCTTGACTCGTTGACCGCCCCATCCGCCATCCAACCCAAACATAACATAACTTGGAGCTCCGATCACGCTCTCCAACCACTCACATCCATCATTTCAGACCACAACCCACGATAATCTTCAATAAAGTAGATAGAACAAAAATTACCTTGCGCCCAAACCGTTGTTCTCTTGTCCTCGGCGCCAACAAAAACGCCTCATAGGCGCCTTCAATCAAAATTTCAGACACCCTCAAACAAGAGACGAGAGACTGAATACATAACATACATGTATGGGTAGGCAACGTACACCCTACTCCTTACCTGTAGGCTGTAGGTGTTAGTCACCTGTCCACCCACCCGGTCACTATCCTATCCTGTCTTGCTTCTGTCCTATCCGCCTGTTTGCCTTCCCCTCGTTCTTCATTTTCCTGGTCCATCCCCGTCTTTAGTTATCTGCCCTGAAATTTCCATCGCACCTTGTCTCATGTTCTTTTTATTTTCATCTGGGGCAGCCTGCTTTCGCCTCATTTTGCTTGTCCTTAATTAACTTATGCTCCGGTTTGGGTACTAGATTCAATTCGTTCCCTCTTGCCAGATCGGTACTTGTCAAGGGTGCCTAGGCCAGGTAACTCCATCACACCTCAAAACCCATAGAGGTACCTCTCAAGGTATCACCTGGCAGGTACCCAACCAGGTATCTTTCTGGGTACTACGTACACTTTGTTCTACCCCAGCCACGATCGCCCATCGCCCATCGCCCATCAATCACCCTTGCCGTCACCACTACCCTGTCACACGCATTCCCCATACTAGTGCTACCTTATCTCATCATTTGTGTCCCATCCTCCGTTATTCTTGACCTTCTTTCCCTTCAACTCGGCGCCTCAGCCTCAGGTTCTCTCTTCTCCTCTACGTTTAATTTCTTCCTCTCTTTTTGTTCTTCTTCTCGACCTTCAACGCGGGTACAATATTCACTCTTAAACTTCTTGCTCAGCTCAACTCAACTCTGCTCCTATGTCGCACCAGAGTTAATAAGCACGTCTTGCTGCAATATAACCGAATCCATCAGTCAACTTAGTCTGCGCCCGCCCTACCACCAACCTACACAGCACAGCACACCGGAGCAACACCACAGTACCAACAGGCGAGGCCTACTTAGTAGTCTTCCCACCCATATTCATCTGCCCTCACTCTCAACCACTGTCCTCGACCACTCTCCCCGTCAACTGCTTAGTTGCCCATCATCCCATAACTTGATATCTCCTCCGCTTTACATTTCGCCGTCGAGTCCTAATTTCCAACTCTTCCATTCATCGCCCAGCTTGTGACAGCCCTAAAACTCCCATCGATTACATGACGACCTTATCTGCCGCCGACGTATTTCGAATCTTATAAGACTGCAAGGCTCAAGACTACAGCTCATCCTTCCGACTCGACTGTCCTTCTGCTGTACGCAAACACACAACCTCGTCAGGAAGCCATGGCGGGCCCACAGGAGTCATCCTCCTCAGGGTCCAAGAGGTCAAGCGGACGAGCCATAGGGCAATTCAACATTGGTTCTGAAATTGGCAAAGGCAGTTTTGCCCAGGTGTATCTAGGCTGGCACAAGGTCTGACTCGTCTTCTTCGTCCTGTCCTATCCTCCTTGATCACTGACCACTTGCTGACCAACATCGCTTCAACAGGAAACAAAGGCTGCCGTCGCTATCAAATCCGTCGAACTAGAACGTCTTAACAAGAAGCTCAGGGAGAACCTCTATGGAGAGATCCAGATCCTCAAGACGCTGCGTCATCCCCACATCGTTGCCCTGCATGACTGCCTCGATTCAAACACACACATCAACCTCATTATGGAATACTGCGAGCTTGGTGACCTATCACTATTCATCAAGAAGCGGGACAAGCTCGCCACACATCCCGCAACCCATGATATGGCACGCAAGTACCCTAGCGCACCAAACTCCGGCCTTCACGAGGTCATCATCCGGCACTTCCTGAAGCAGCTCGCTAGCGCTCTCGAGTTCCTGAGGACCAACAACTACGTCCATCGTGATGTCAAACCCCAAAACCTTCTTCTCCTACCTTCACAGGCTTTTAGGGACCAACGGGGTCGCCCTGTTATGCAAGCCAGCCAGGACTCTCTCATCCCCATAGCTGGGCTTTCCTCGCTACCCATGCTCAAACTCGCCGATTTCGGCTTCGCCCGTGTCCTGCCCTCCACATCACTCGCCGACACCCTCTGTGGATCACCATTGTACATGGCCCCTGAAATCCTGCGTTATGAACGCTACGATGCCAAGGCCGATCTATGGTCTGTGGGAACAGTCCTCTACGAAATGAGCACTGGCCGCCCTCCATTCCGGGCACGCAACCACGTAGAGCTGCTCCGCAAGATTGAAGCAGCTGAAGACGTGATCAGGTTCCCCAAGGAAGTTTTTATCAGCCCCGACCTCAAGGCACTCATTCGTAGTCTACTCAAGAGAAGCCCTGTTGAACGTCTCAGTTTTGAGAACTTTTTCAGCCATCATGTTGTCACAGAACCGATTCCCGGCTTAGTCGAGGACGATGTTCCCAAGCCTTCAAGGCAAGATCAGCCCGAGCTCAGAGCAATCCCCCAAGGTGAAGCATTGCCACCATCACCGCGTGCCCCAAAATACACAACCCAAGGCTCCCCACGCGCCCATCCAGTCTCGAGGTCACCACGAGAACCTCAACTACAGTCCCCGAAACCAGCGAGTCCAGGGGAGAGGGCGAACCAGCGGCAATCTACGGACGGCAGTCGCCCTGCTGGCACATCCCCTCGGGAGGCAGCAGAAGGGCTTGGTATCCGCCGACCAGTTCCTCACCATGCATCTACGGAACCAGTACAGAATCGATATGTCGCCAGGTCACTAGGTCGCGAGAATGTTTCACCTCCCAGCTCTCTGTATCGGGAAACAGGTAGGCCCCATGCCTCGAGCGGCGCCAAAATTACAGAAGAGGAGAAGGCCGCTCAAGATGTCGCGCTCGAGCGAGAGTACGTTGTTGTGGAGAGGCGTCATGTCGAAGTCAACGCTCTTGCTGATGAGCTCGCTGCGAACGAGAAGTTCGGCACGGACCAGAACCAAGATCCGCAGAGGGCCACAGCCATGACCCGACGGTACACTCAGCAGGGTGCTCCGACATCCACGACGGGTGCGGTTCCTACCCCTTCGTCGCGGAATGCGCTTGTCGCCCAGGGACGGCATGACCGGCGGTCATCGTATGAAAAGGCACTTTCTGCCAGCCCTGGCTCAGCCTCAAGCGCCATCTCCAAGGCGATTCAAGATGCTAGCTTGAGACTCTTCGGCTTCAAGGTCCCACCCCTGCGAGGCCAGAAAGGCCCGTCGCCGCCTTTGTACCAGGCATTCCCAGCGTATCCCACCCCCCAGGCCTCAGCCGGACTGCTCGGTGACGGCAAGAGCTCTTACAGCAGCGATGAAGATGGAAGAGCTGCTCAGGCTATCGAAGAGCTCGCCACAAGAAGTGACTGTGTATATGGATTCGCTGAGGTGAAGTACAAGCAGCTTGTTCCTATGGCCCCTTCCGCGGATCACGGATTGGGTGGGCTCGAACCTGAGCAGATGGCGCCAGAAGAGGACGGCTTGACCACCGAGGCCGTTGTTGCGCTGTCAGAGGAGGCTCTTGTTCTTTACGTCAAGTCGCTCACTCTCCTCGCGAGAGCAATGGACATTGCCAGTCTTTGGTGGTCCAAGAAGAGCCGGGTTGAGTCGACGACAGGTGTATCGGCAGCCGCTGCTCAGAGCATCGTTCAACGTGTCAACGCAGTGGTGCAGTGGGTCCGGCAACGTTTTAATGAAGTGCTGGAGAAGTCGGAGATCGTTCGATTGAAATTAGTAGAGGCCCAGAAGCAACTACCAGAGGACCATCCGAGCCACCCTGCTAATCACGACTCGATTGCATCCTCGGCGGGCTCGGGGGCTAAGCAGGTCTATCTCACTCCTGGAATCAGTGCTGAGAAGCTCATGTATGACCGTGCTCTCGAGATGAGCCGAGCAGCGGCCATCGACGAGGTGACCAATGAGAATCTGTCAGGCTGTGAGATTTCGTATATCACAGCTGTCCGTATGCTGGAGGCGGTCCTCGATCTCGATGATGACTCGCAACAGGACAAGAAGAAGCTGGTGGGAGGAAAGGACGCTGACAGAGATGCCGTCAAGGAATCCAGTGGAGGAGAACTTGACGGTGATGAGGAGGCCCACGTCCGAAAGAGTAAGTCATGAATGTTGCGGTGAACGGGTTTGTGCCAGGCTAACGGGTTTTCAGTGATCAAGATGATTACAGGGCGACTGTCTTCGGTCCGCAAGAAGCAGCAGATGATCGCGGAGGCCAACAGCAAGGCTCAGCTTGCTCTTCAGCAAGCTGCACGAAGACGAAGCGGCGACATGACGCCAAGAAGTGTCCCTTCACACGGATCCTCGTAATTGGGTACAGATGGAGGAGATTGGGAGGTGTCGAGAACGTCATGAAACGACACGATGATTTATACACTACCAGTTTATCACAAGCCTCACGGCTTTACATGTTTTGCTTGCCAGATACAATCGGACTCATGGCATAAGGACAATTGCGGTTACTGTTCGGAGGATTTCTTTCTTTGTTTTTTCTTTTTTTGCCCGCAGATTGCTGAGGTTTGTAGGAAAGCGGGCGTTGAGGATTATCATCATTTGCGCATCTGGATATCACTTCATTGAACGGCGTTTTTGCTTCATTTCGGGCTCGGCGGTTTCCAAGTCCTGTGGTTATATTCTTTTTTTTTTTTCTTTCTTCATTTCACGTTTGGTTCTTTGTAAGAACCTGATCTGTTATAGCGCGCACCTCAGAGTAGGTTTTCGCATCGAATTGGAACAGGAAAGGTTCTTGTTTGTTGCACCCTTGACAAAGGGTATAAGATGCTTGATTGTTTCTTACGGGAAGGGGCTGACAAAGGCCTATTATTTGTTATTAGTTACAGGCCTTTCATGTTAGTATAGCAGGTTTCTAACGGGACGTGGCAGTCCTTTTAAAAGAGAATATACAAAGTATCTTAAGCTGTGTTGTGTCATAAATGATATGTCTGTCCAAGGCTGGCATTGCTCATGGGTTCCTTGTTGTTGTATGCTATCGGGCATCGGTAGCTAACAAATTCTCATTTCCATGTTTGTATGATACCTGCACAAAGGTTCACAAAGGTTTCATTTCTTGTCTGTCCTAGGTGAATTCCAATATGACATATGACTTGTCTTTATGACCTCTACACTTGTCCATGATTCATGTCAGGAGTCCATCCTCAGACATGTCCTATGTACTAGTACTTATATACTGTGACATCTACCAGCATAAATGCCCCCGTTGTCAAGAAAAGAAAAGAAAAGAAAATCTCATTCATTTCAGCATCCGGACCAGCTCGTCATGGTGGACCAGATCAAGGGAGGAGTCTTCCTCATGCCAAGAATCTCCGAGACGATTGTTGAAGTGACCGAGCGCGAAACAAAAATTCCTCGTCCGCCGCTAGATCTCTTATCGGCCGTTAATTTCATGAGACACGATCGTGAGGAGTTGGTGATTAGGTTGGATAAGGAGGAGATAGAGGAGAGGAAGAGGAAGAGGTGGGCGGCGGTGGACAGGGAGAGGAAGAAAAGAGACATAACCAAGGAACTGTCCGAGTGGGTTGAGGAGCAACTCATGATCGAGCTGCAGAGATTACGATTGCAAAGTAAGCTGCGGTTCATGCAGAGTCCGTCTCAGGTTCTCAAGAAGCTGAGTTCTGCTGAGCTTGAGAGAAGGATTGATCTCGAGGTCAAGAAGGAGGATGAGAAGCATGGGCTTCAGAGAAGGGAGAAGGAGTCAGCACGGGATTACCATCTACGCATGAGAGCTCTGGAAGATCGTGTCGATGTTTTTGCCAGAGTGATCCTCTTCCGAAAATTCACTGGGCCATTACGATACATTCACGGATTTCCAGCGAGTCTGGTCGGTGTACACCCTCATGTTCTACAGAGTCCCCAACCGAAGAAGGCGATACACGTCAAGTGTCTACAATGCGTACTGAGCAACCTCCATTGTTCTTTGACACGGTACATCCCATGGGGGGTTGAAAAGTCACCTCCTCTCCGGCCATGTTCACGATGCGAACGCAACGGGATCGCATGCATGGTCAGAGACTGGCGCAGCCCTGACAAGCCCGAGTTCTGGCAATTTGCAAGACGAAAGAACGGACGGACAAAGGAGGAGAATGAGGAGTTGAAAAGGATGTGGATGGACAAGAGAGAGGAGAAGAGGTTGGTGCGTAAGGGGTTGCCGGAGTGGCCCGAGAAGAAGGCCAAGGACGAAGAGGAAAAGGACGAGAAGCGGAAGAGGAAAATGAAGAAGAAGTGGGGAGATAGTGAGGATGAGGATGAGGAGAAGGAGAGAGAAAAGCGTGAAAAGGAGAAGGACAGGGAGAAAAAGGTTTACTGGTGGAAAGGGGTCAGGGGTAGTGATAAAGTGCCCCAGAAATGGTGGCAGATCTTGAGTGATTCGACGACTCAGTGGTAGTTTTCACCGAGTCTAGAGATGTTACTTCAGAACGACTCTCTCCAAGTCAAGAGAGGGTTTACGATAGCATGTAGAAACACTTGTTGCTGAACAAGCCAGTTTGATATTCAGGCCTGATTGCGTGTATGTGCATCAACGCCCTTGTTTGCCGAGCGACATCCCCCAGTTGCGACCTGTTCTTCAACTTCCGTAATATCAATTCTTGTTTCGACCCTCTCAAGACTACCAGACAATACTTTGTTTCAGGTTCCTTTGAAATAAAAGAGACAAAAAAAGGAATGCGACAAACTTCGAAATGACCTACAAAATGGAAATACCCATGTCGCATGCCATGAATTATCATCGGTTCAACTCACTCGAGCTTCATTTTGCGTCTTCGCTAAACCGTGTGTCTCAATCCATTGGATTCTACTGGAGCTCCCATGGGCGGTGTTTTTGGCATTTGCTCCGACAAAGCTGGTGACGTATCAACAAGAAATTTGGCCTTGGACTTTTCAAGCTCCCAGAGGATATCCTGCCGACGCCTGGCATTCAGAGGAGGCCGCAGGTGTCTTTCCAAGTCTGGCAATGGAAGCATTGAAAACTCTTTGACCTTGGCCATCATCTTCGAGGATTGAACCCGCTTGTCAAAGGTTTTGACACGTACTGACCGATGTGGTTGGTGAAAACCATGCCAAGGAGGTTGGCTCTGTTTTTCTGTTGCTGACACTTGTTGTTTTTCAGTGACAGTCGTCGTTGCTTCCGAGCAGATGGCAGGGTGCTTCTTACGAGCGGGCGTCTGAGCAGGCTGGATCATTTCGGAAATCTCGTTCGCTAGTTCTCTGGTACTGCTAGATATCTTGAGCTTGTCATCAGTCTCCATGTCCGGTTGAGCTTGAGAGTTTTCATAGCCCTTTGTGGTGAAGAATCGGCTCTCGAAAGCCTGGGGATCTTTGGCCGGTGATGAGTTAGTGCCCATTAGATTTGGAATGTCCATTGCATTGGCTTGATGGTTTCCTCATGGGCCCAGTCCTTAAGAATCCTGCGGTCCAGTTTTAGGAACAAATCAGCATGTGACTCGGGTGTACATAACCAGTCGTGGCATTCTGCTTGCAGTGTATTCATTCGCGTAGACGGCACGATCTGTAAGCATTCCCACAGGAAGGCGAGGCCGCTAGGAGATAGCCGGCTCGGTTGCTCCAAAACAATGTTCTCAAGGTATACTTCGAGGTCGTCCTGAGTAAACCGATTGACCTGGATCACGCTGTAGTCCTTGTTGGGCGTGAACAAGAGGAGAACCACCATGCCTAAGGACCAAATATCAACGGCAGATGTATAGGTTTGACCAGTTGCTAGAAATTCTCTATTGAAACAATAGTTAGCCCCCGAATCTTGACATCTATGCTGAGAGTTGTTATTGTGAGCTTACGGGGCCTGGTAACTCGATGTTCCAACATTGGTTACCATTCTATTCCTTTTGGGAACGGCAGAAGTGCCAAAGTCTGAAAGCATGACACGGTGGTATGCAATCTTGGGCGAGAAGGCTAGAAGGATGTTCTCCGGTTTCAGATCGCGGTGCACTATACCTTTCCTGTGGAGGTAGGCAAGCGCACGAATGACCTGACGGATGATGATTCGTATGTCAAACTCTCTGACAACTTCGTGGCGCATGAGGAAGGACATGAGATCACCCCCCGAAGCAAGTTCGGTGAAGGTGTAGCTAGACTGTTTTAACTAATTGTTATACTAAGATCTTGATCTCTTGGCTTACATGGAATGGGGAGATATCGCAGCGTCGATGAATGGCAGAATATTGGGCTAAGAATTGTCAGTGTTGGCTGCTGGTCTGCTCATGGATCAGCGCTTACATGTTGCAACTGTCGCAGAATGTCTGCCTCCTGGAACTTTCTGCGAATTTCATCTCGGCCGTTGTGGCCGAATTTGTCTAGGTTGACAAGTTTGCAGACTATTTGCTTGTTCGTGGCCACATCTTTGGCAAGATAGACTGCTCCCTCAGCTCCACGACCAAGGCAACGATCAGTCAGCGTGTACTTGTGCGAAAAATACTAATAAATCGAGTCAGATAGGTAATCAAACACGGCCGATAATTCTTCTCACCTCACACTCTCTGACCTGCAACTGGGTCAGAGGTTGCAGCATAGGGACTTGGTCTTGAACCACCGTAAACTTCTAGTAAGGGCGGATCTCAATCACATCGTTATTCTGCACAAGATACCCAGCGGATATCTTGGATCCTTTACCAATCAACTGGCCATTCACGAATGTCCCGTTGCAGGAGCCACGATCGCGGACGTAGATGTGGTTGATCGTGGGTTCATAGGTGACCGTGTAAACCTCACAGTGGTTGCGAGAGACCATGTTGTCGGTATCATTGTCGATTGAGTAGGTACTGTAAGTATTAGTCGTCGTTTGTAGGCGTATGATCTTCAAGGACCTGCTCACTTTGACCCAGTGTCCCGTCCGATCCTGAAGAGTTCTCGTTCCCACAAGGGTAGGACTTCTGAACAATCGTTAGAAGGCCTCATAAACTCAATGTCAAGTTGAGCATGTTCTAGTATTGGGACAAAACATACGACAACAGTCATTATTACTGCGGGTATCCACAAGCTGCAGGTACGCACAAGGCAAATCTTCAATCATCTCTTGATCAGAATCACATTGGCCTGAGTCAGTTCTCATTTCTAACACTGCGATTCCGCGAGTTACACAGTTGTGTCGAAGTTGAGGTTGTGTAAGTGCTTCAGGGTAGTTCGAGAATGTTTTTGGTCACATAGGAAGCACCTTTTAGAATTAGAACAAGTATTGAAGTGGAATTGTAATTTGGGTTGCAATGTGAGTTTCGACAGATGGTTGGGTAAGTAGGTTACTTGACGAGCGAGAAGTTTCCATTAAAATTCCCATGCTCAAAGCAGCTTCTCAACTGCCGTACCTGCCTCCATTTGTCATTTCCACCTAATTCTATTCCATACCTTTTCAAGAAACACACCGTGTATATCACAGTAATTTGTGATTTATACACTGTAACTCACTCCACTTTCGAAGCAATGTCTCACGTGATCTGCGGGGGTTATGTGCCCTACAAGACCTCCCAAAAGCTCTGAAAATCTCCCCGCTTCAGCTTGAAGTTGTTCCTCATCCAAACACGATTCTCATCTCGAAAAGAGTAAGTACTACCCAAGCTTGGCTGAATAGGCACAATGCCTCAACAATCAACAGTTGAAGTATATTCACTGTTGTATTGAACTTGCTCATGGCGCATTTGCGCATTCATTGCTACACCTGCTAACGAATCGCAACAGCATCGTCATTCAAGATGAGAGCCAAGTGGAGAAAGAAGCGCGTTCGTCGCCTCAAGCGTAAGAGAAGAAAGATGAGGGCTAGATCGTATGTTCATACCTGTCCTAGTCTGCGCAATTGACAGTCTGCTAACTCGTTAACCCAGCAAATAAACACCTCGCACCTCAACCTGACTCGACTCATCTCTCATGATGTTACGATTTCACACGCCTGAACGATATTGGAAGCTGAAGCTGGGCGCTCACCACCGCGACGCCTCTGGGATATTCTAAGCAACAAAACGAAGCTCGGATTTAACTTTGGGGAGCTACGTCACAGTGGCAGAACCCCGCACCTGAGCGGCTCTCGATGGTCACATGGGATATCACGATGGGATGAGACTTTGACAATTGGACGGTCGGGAAACAGGCGGTGTTAGGATCGAAGACCATCAGACATGCTCGCAAACTGCGACGCACTATGGCACAAGTTGCACAACAATGAAAAAATTTCGAAAGAATCGTAATTGCCAAGTACTTAGTGAAATGGTGTTGTGGTTCGTTGTGTATGCTTCTGGCGTTGGAGTTTCATGCTGCTTTCCCATTGGGAAGTACTGGCAGCAATTTCCGACGCATTGGCAAGTATCAGCCTGTTAAACAGTGAACGATCGCACTCTCAAACAGAAGCAGTATTGGTGTCGTGCGCAATCGCTTCTAAAACAGCTGATGTCGAATGACATGAGGTGAGCTTGTGTCGGGGCATGGACAGTGACGCAGTTGTCGAAGCTGGTCGAAATATGCGAATTGACAAGCGAGTGATGGAAACAGCTCAAGTATAACCTAAGATCTCGATTCTTCGAAGATCTTGACAGCTAACGAAGTAGAATAATGTAGAGCAATTGATAAGAGTTCCTTCAGATTCGACGTTTTCTATCAATTGCCCATTCCACGCACGCACACGACAGTGACGTTTTCGGCGGCATCGACTAATAAGTTTGAGCTCGTGGAAGTGTGCGTGGATCAATGTGGGGTCGGCAGAGGTCAGGTACACCGCCTGCTTGTCTGATGGCAGAACACCGGCTTGCTTTTTTCTGCCATCTAGGATCAAAAAAATTTGGCCAGAGACAAGCCTCATCCCACCTGCGCCCGCTGGGATTGGCAAATATTCTAGCGACAACGACAACATATCAAAGAGAATTGACCGGTAAAATGGCGTCAGAAAGCACAAAGAAGCGAAAGAGGGATGGTGATTCATCCAACAAGTCAAAGAAGAAGGTCACAATCAATGCGCCTCCATCAACGGCATCTGTCTCTTCGCTTCTTCGACCTAAACTATGTCCTCCAGTGATAGGTACTGATGATTTGCCCAACATACGCAGTCGTATTTACTGACAGACTTTTGATAGCTACTGTAAATGGCTTCCAGATAGCTGACGATGCCTCTTTCCATTCATACGATCCCAATAACGGAGTCAAGTCTAAAACGAAACCACCAAAGTCAGCTGGCGAAAAGGAATTCCTCCTCCATTCCACAGCACACCGAAGTTTGGACTATACAGCAAAGTCGGAGGGTTCAAGAGGGGCGAAACCCGCACTGAATCACTTTCTTGGAATATACGACCCCAAGACTGGGAAACTCGAGGTGGTAGAAGCTAAGAAGATGGTGATTAGGGGCGCAGTGCGAGCCAAGCAGGCATCTGCAGCGGCTACGGGCGAGCGTGAGGGCAAGCAGGTAAGACAGCTAGTGGCTTGTTCTAGGTGATTTCTAAGCAAAGATTTACTAACAAAATCATAGTCCATCATGGAACTCAAGACCGACCTTGGACAGACGTTCGGTACGAAAAAGGCCAGAAAGGCCATTCAGGAAACTGTCCTCAACGCCATCGCTCCCCAGAAAAAACCTGGCGATTCGCCAACCAAGATCGATGCGGCTGCTCGGGCTATGCTTTCCTCAGTCGGCGATATTACCTCTACTATGGCTTCGAGAGAAGAACTGCAGGCTGTGGTGGATGATGCCAAACCCGCTCCTGTTGCTAATCTCGAGGCCACCGAGATCCAGGATGTCTATGATCCCAAGAGAATCATTGGTGCCGATATTCTGAACTTGGTACCTGTCCGCGAATGGATCGAAAAGGCTAAGCACGGCGATAGCATCCAGGTGCTTTCACGCTTTGTGGCCAGCCGTGTCAACAGAATAGCCGTCAACGAGGACGCCATGACGCGACTGCGCGTGCTGCGATACTTCTACTTCGTCCTCCTCATGTACCTCCACACAAAGCCTGGTCGCGAGAGAGGCACACGAATGCTCCCCAACCGCGAAAAGTTACGAGAACTCCTAGCGCCGGCGCCCGAGGCCGTGATCGAGAACATCCGACGCAAGTTCTCGGACGCCGGCCAGATGCGCAAGTTCCACATTGATCTGCTCATGACACACTGCTGTGCGTTTGCCTGCATCGTGGATAACTTTGAGGTGGACACGCAGAACCTGCGGGACGATCTCAAGTTGGATCAGCAGTCCATCAACCGCTACTTCCACGAGATTGGCGGACGAGTTAAGCCTGTCGCCAACAAGGAAACGAAGACGACGGTGCATGTTGCTAAGCTGACGCTGCCGTTGAATTTCCCCAAGCAGAGACATATTGCACCTAAGCGAAGATAAAGAGTTGGGTTAAGAGTGAGAAGCGAGGGAAGAGAGGAAAGGAGGGGACCGACAATTGATATGTTTATGTCAAGGGTCACTGCAGGGGAAAAAAAAGCAATCCATGGATGAAGGGCGTTGAAAACACATATCACTTTTATTTTCGTCTTTACTTGGTCTGTAAAGATGGTAGATTGAGCCCGGCTTATGACATACACTTTGGCATTATTACTGCACATACGCATACACTTTTCGCTGCATGAACCCCAGCAAGGAAAAGCAATAGGAATTAAAAATCAAAAGCATACAGTAGTCCAGCAATTCCTTTGTGAGATAAAATAATATGCATGGGGGGGATCTGTACGTTGTTAATGTTATATAAACATTTTATTCGGTTGATTGTTCCCCCGCAACGGTCCCCGTCTCGAGTGGACCGAGGCATCTCGTCGGTCAATGTGGGGAGGGAATCCATGTCATGGTCCGTCTCCTCCAGGATTTATCTCCCTTTTTATACACCTAAATCAGTATGCAGAATTGACGTGAGATTTAATAATATACAGTCATACATACATATTATATATACACCCATAACCTGACCTGCCCATCTTGCCATCTTTTTCATTTCGTGACCATTTTTTTTGTTCATCTTTGTTCATCTTTGTTCTTATTTCCGTAAACAAACCTTCATCATGGCTGATGAATCCGTCATTCGTCTCGACTATCGCGGCCGCGTCGCCGTCATCACAATCGAGAATGAACAAAAGCTCAATTCATTGACCCAAGCACAATATTATGACCTTTCTCAGAAGTTGAGAGAGGTCGCGACTCACGATGAGGTTTTTATCACTGTCATTTTGGCCAAGGGTCGATACTTTTCAGCGTATGTTTTACCTCCCATCATCAACAACGTATTATTACAGATACAGACACAGACACAGACACATTTTTGCGTCTGCGCTATGATGCCGGCGTTTTGGTAAACTAAAAAATCTGACCTTGATAGGGGAGCCAACGTTACTATTGCCAACAATGCACCAACATCTGGCCCTGATCTTCACAAACACTGGCTACAATCGTTTGTCGCCAGCAACCTCAACATCACACACGCCTTCTCTACACATCCCAAAGTCCTTGTCGTCGGTCTGAACGGCCCCGTTGTCGGTCTCAGTGCCGCCCTCATCTCCTTTGCAGACTTCATCTACTGCACGCCCCATACTTTCCTTCTCACCCCCTTCTCATCTCTCGGTCTCGTCGCCGAGGGGGGTGCTTCCCGTGCACTGACGCTTCGTCTCGGACCCGCTCGTGCGAATGAGGCCCTCCTCATGAGCCGACGCATCGACGCTGTTGCGCTGGAGAAATGTGGTTTCGTCAACGAGATTTTCGAGAGCAAGATTGGTGAGGATGCTCAGTTCCGTGAGAGAGTACTCAAGGAGGTGGATGAGAGGCTTGGAGAACACCTGATTGGAGACAGCTTGATCGGCATCAAGAAGTTGATCAAGAGGCCCGAGATGGATATCTTGCACACACAGAACGTGCACGAGGTCTTTGACGGCCTCGAGAGATTCATGAGTGGTGTCCCTCAGACCGAGTTCTCCAAGGTCGCCAGCGGTGCAAAGAGACACAAGCTGTAATGCAATGGAGCCGTAAAGATGGATGAACAAGATAGATTGTTCACGTGTATGACAAAGATGAGAAAACAGGTTATTGCTCTAGAGACAACAGCTAGAACTTTGAACTTTTAGACTCGGTATACATCAGGCTATCGACTCCCCCCTGTCATGCAAGTAAACCAAATAGCAAGCTTGTTCGTTGCCAGAAATCGTTAGACAGCTTGACGATCCGGTGTCGTGACGCGGCATCATCGAGCTTTGAACGTTGATAAAGCCTCTCCTCGAGTTTTGCAAATGTGTCACCCGAACCTTCAGATGTGCTGCCGATGGATCGCCGTAGGAAAGCAATGTCAAAAAGCCACTGCGTGAATAGATCCCTCTTTTCTTCAGCAGTCAGAATGTGTTCTGTTGATTTGGCCGCTGAATCAGGTTGAGGCTCCTTTTCTTCAGTCTCTTCCTCATCACTCTCTTCATCTTCGTCCTCCTTGTCTTCGCTCTTATCATCATCCTCTTCTTTAGAAGTCAACTTATCTTTCCCTCCCATATTGTCATCCGTTATATCTTCCACGTCCAAGACCTTGTTGGAGAGAGCCTCCTCCCATATGAGACAAACCTGCTCACTTAGATGCTTCTTCAAAGCAGACACAGCCGCCTTAGTCCATAAGTCCACGCCCTCATCGGACATGGACAGAGAAAGCTTCCGCAAGAACTGAAAGATCTCTGGTGATGGTTGATTCGGAAGAGCGGGTTCTCCCTCCCACAAGGGTCTGCCTAAAACAACTCTCGGCTGCACTGCCTTCGAAGATAGTTCTCCAAGTGCAGACACTGAAGCGAGCCTGGCTAGTTGGTTGTGCAGCGTTGGGACCAGGGGCAAACCAAAGTCCTTGATCGCAGGTCGTTGTGGAAGCTGAGCTCGGATGTCTCGTATCACACGAAGGAAATATATAGCAACCCGTCCGCTCCTGGGAGTTTCTGACTGCTGGTCCCATAGCTGTTGGATATGGTTGCCGAGCTCTTCAAATGACTTGTCCAGCGTCTTGTCCAGTTCTTCTCTCAGCATATGTGGATCATCTTTACTCAATAGCGTTTGCCGGGCCTCGATCGTTTCCTCATCTTCAATCTCATCATAGTCGTTATCCCATCGTTGTCGTCTGAGCTGCTCCACCACTTCCTTCACGTCGTCGATAACGTGGAACCAAGACTTGTAACAATGTGCTGCCTTCAAGACGGCATCGTTGCGACCATAGAGACGCGACACAACTTCTTGGAGAAAAGGTGCTGCTCCACCGTCAAGAGCCACGTCATAACCATCCTCGTCCCAGATGCTTGTGTGCTCATCTGTGATGCCGTCCTTCCACATTGCAAGTGTCGAGGAAATCTCAGAACCAACCAGACGAAGCTTACTAACCTTGGCGTCGATAACAGCAAGCATTCGAGAGTTGATGGCACCACGCAGAGCATCTTGCATCTCTGATGGATCAATGCCTCGTGTCTTCCCGCCATTACGAATCCAAAGTTCAAGTACACGCGTGCGCAGATCCATGATCGACTTGAACTCTGACATGGTGTCCAGCGTCTTTTTTAACCCATCGATGAGGACTTCGGATAGCTTCTCCGACCAACTCTCAAGCATTTGCCGAGCCGAACTACCATCGAGGTCGTCATGCCGAACGAATGGCGTAAAATACTGAATCTCCTCGCCGCACCATCGCTCGTAGATGTCAAGCCTTAAGCATTCCAACTGCTTCAAGCCGGGGTCGGCTAGAAGAGGTTTGTTCTTAAGCCCCGACAAGGCCAGAGAAAGCCTTCCCGGAACTAGAGCTTGAACATCAAGGAGAGTCCTTGCATAGAGTTGTAGACTCAGGACAACATCCTCTACACTTCTCTCCCGCTCACTCTCCTCCACCTCAAAGGCCAAGGCCATCGCTTCAGCTCTAACGTGTAGAAAATGCCGTAACACATCCTTGGCGCCTGAGCTGGTTGCCAGACTGTAAGCGCATAGTGCCTTCTGCACATCTTCCCGATCTGTATCGTCACCCGCCTTCTCGAAGACTTTCTCGATGTTTCTCAGTAGCCGGCGACGGAGCTTCCCCAGGGTGGCCTTAGCCGTCTCAAGAGTCTGGCGGCTACTCGTATCACCGATATCTACAGACAGGTTCTTTAGCAAGAGTCTGCTCAGTACCAGGACCTTGGTAGATAACACAAGCCGATCTCCTTTCTTGATATTCTTGTCCAGCCCCCCACCCCCCTTCAATATACGTCCAACAACCAAAACACATGCATCCAGCAACCCCAGCCGAGCTGCAACAGCTGCATCCGATGTGTTCTCCTTCTTCACAAAGTTCGCAAGGCTCGTCGCTTTAACCCCAATAACACCTCTTCCGCATCGGCCGCCCATCTTGCCCAGGATCTCCTGCACCTGACTGTTCTCATCTCGCATACGAACGATGTTATCGGCCGTGCCCAGAAGATCGCGATAGGAGCTACCGACCTGTGTCCGCAGGCGGTTCGATTTCTCTTCGATTTGAACATGGAGATCCTTGTGGATAGCACGGATTTGAGGTAGGGTATGGTTCGACGCAAAGACCTGAGCCGAGGAGGTGAGAGCGGAGGTATCAATGCCAGCCATTTTCGATTAAGCTCGCTAGGGCGATAATGACCGTATTGACTTGTGTAATAAGTAACAGGAAATCATGGGTGTTGATGTGTGGAGAATTGGTATGGATTTTAGGAATTACAAGTATCGGAAGGGTCAAGTTGTGTCGGAGTATGTATGTATGTATGTATGGGGAGTTCTTGTCATCAAGCTACGTGGAGTTTAGGCGGGGGGGGGCAGGCCTACCTAATGTCCTCCACTCAAGCACATATTTACAGGGGGTTTCACTTACACAGTTCAAGCTTTGGAGTACTGTACCTACCTACCTACCTACCCCAACCTCACCTTGCACTTAGTGCAATATCAACTCAAACAGATGTGAGAGAAACCATGAGAATGAAACAAACATAAAAATATCTCTTGTATCCTCAGAACTATAGCTTTGTGCTCTTGATAACTGTCGTGTTGATACCCGATAGCTCTCCCTGGTACCCCCCCTTTGGCTCTCCACCCTGCCACGTCGGCTTCATACTCTTGAGCTTCTTCTGCTTGGCCTCGTACTGCTTTCTCTTTTTCACTCTTGGGTTCCTGACGTCCTTTCCGCGCTTTGGCGTCAATCCCTTATTCTTCTCGATTGCATAAGTGATCTTTCGCTTTCCATCCTCGCCAACCTCCTCCTTCTCCACCACCCGCTCTCCCTTGCTTGCGGCAGCGTAGGCAGCATACCGGGCGGCCTTGTCATCCCTGAGCTGCTTTGACTTTTGAGCCACCATGTCGTAGTAATCGTCCTCATTATCGCGGACAGCCTTGGCTGTTGTGGCATCCTCATCGTCGCTGTTATCGTCTAAATCTGCACCAAGCTGCGAATCCTTGTTTCCACGTCGCTCCGCATTGGCATTGAGACGAGCTTGTCGATCTCTGAGACGCTCTCTGTATGGGATATCTGCATCTCCACCAGCGTCACGGCCGGCATCAGCACGCTTGTTTGCCTTTTGCACAATCTGGGATGTGTAGAATTTGAGGCTCTTCTTGCGAGCCGCCTTGTCAGCAGCAGTTCGGGCATCAAGAGCATCCTCCTCGCCAAAGTCAGAGTTGTCATCCTTGCTTGTTGCGGCGATCTTCTTTTGCTTGTTAGACTTTTTACTGGAAATAGGTAGGTTGTAGAGATCGGCAACTGCCGCCTCTCCAGCCTTGGCCTTCTCGAGCTGTCTCGCGAGCTTCTCAGCAACAGCTTTTTCCTGTTTCGAGGCCTTCTTGTTCTTCCTCGTCTTTGTGATCTCCTCTGCCATGTCACGCATCAACTCCTCCTCGTCAATCATGGACAATGGCGGGCTCTCCAAGACCTTCTCAACTGGTCTCATCTCCTTGACTCGCTGCCAGGCTTCACGACAGCTTACAAGAGTTTCCATGACCTCGTGATCTCGTAATTCGGCAGGATCGAGGGCGATCTGGGTTTTTGTGCCGTCTCTCGCGGGAGAGGTTAACACAGCAAAGTAGCTCGCAAGGGCAGCAACGTAGCATCCAAGAACCCAGTACTTGATGGCTTCGAGCGATTTGCCCGACTTGCCTTTGGCAGCTTGTTCCATCTGTACCAACTCAGGCTGCAACGCCTCGAATTCTCGAGCCAGAGGCTCAAATTCTGGGTATCGTGTTTTGAGTAGGGTATAACGCTCCTCGGTCCCCATATCATCAGTAATTTCGACCGCCTTAAGCACCTCAGTGACAGTGTCCTCTCCCTCGCCCTCATCCGCTCCTCCAGCTAGCCATTCGTCACCATCAAAAATGAAATCTTCCTCGGCCATCTTGGCAAGCTTCTTCTTTTGAAGTCGTTTGGCCTCAGCCTCTTCCTCCAATGCATCGGCCTCCGTCTCGATATTATCGGCGTTGTAGTACTCTGTCTTTGATGAACCCCACCAGCGAGAATCCCCTTCTTCTCCTTCCTCGTCTTGGCCATCGTCGGGTTCAGCGTCCTTCGAGGGGCCACGCTTGCCTTTACGCGGCCGGTCTTGTTCGTCATCCTCGTCTGAGCTTTCATCGTAACCCAAAATCTCTTCGTCTGACAGCTCTAAGTCTTCATCGTCTTTTCTCCGTCGCTTGTTTTCGGGCTCTTCATCTAGAAGGATTCGGTCCCGATTGATGAAGTACTCGTCTTCTGAGTCCGCGACATCCTCGTATGTAGTGATGGGACCAAGGCGGGCGTCGGTAGGGTCAACATCTTTGGGCCCTGAAGCCTCATCATTTCGACGCGAAGCCTTTCTTTTCTTGGCCATAGCGGACAGCTGTTATATGCCTCCTATAATATTCAAAGGAGATATAATGTACAATGGAAGGGGAAAAAAGAATGTAAGTTTTGACAGGCCTCAGTTGTCGTTGATGGGCCTTGAGTGAGTGGTACATTTTTTTTTCCACCATAACGGGCTAGAAATTTTTCTGGATCTATTGATAAGATAAGACAGTCATGCCCACCCTATCAAAAATATCAGCCACAGTTCCATCCCACTTCCTAAAGGTCTCCACCAAGTTCCATCCAAAGCGTTCCATGCAATAGGCACGTGAGTATCTTGGCGCATCGAACCTACCCCGATTCCACAAGGGATGCTCCCACGCGCTTTGGTACTTACTAGGCAGTCATCAAGCCTTGTTGCTGTCACGAGGAAGCATTAGTGTGACACGGATATTAAGCTCTAGTCCCTTGATGATGATCACTCCTGCGTCTCATGTAGGTATGTACGCCTGGAATAAAATAATCAACACAAGGCACTTGCAGTGATGAAGAGCTTAAGGAATGTGTAAAGAAGCAAGAAAGAAAGACAGGAAAAAAGACCCTCGAAGGTAGACAAATTCAAGTCTTCATCAAGGATATGTACCTTAGTATGAAAGCTGTAAGTATCTTCACCTTGTTTCAGTTTTCCAGTGACAAAAAAAACGGGGTCTTGGGTTTGGGCGCAAAAAGCGCTTCGAATAGAGTGTCATGTCTAGGTAGCTACCTACTAAGTAGGTCAGTTTTAAGGTATCAGCGAATGACGCCATCATGCTTTATCATGTACACAGTACCTACCTCATCCGAGGTAAACACGCCAGTAACTGTGCGAATTATGGGATTTTAATGATGTCTTATTAAGTAGCAACGACATCACCGCTTCATTTTACTTACCGCTCCTGCCACTAAATTATTGTCGTTGTTTCCTGGGGAAGGGGATCCGAGATACAATTGCCTCTTTCGCATGGATGGATTCTTGAGTGACTAACCTTCCTGGCCAATAAACCGAACTCGCAGATGGGGCCTCTTCATTTCATGCTCATCTCCTCTTTTGTTTTTAATCTTTCGAGATTGCCGACTCTTACCTGGGTCCTTTGATTCTCTTCTTTCATTCTCATGGCTCATCACGCCGCCATCCCCAAGTTGCACACCACCAACTATTTTTAAGGGTTGCAGGTCGCAGCTTCGGACTGATCACCCCGACGCAACTGACAGGGAACTCGCTTACTGTTACGTCGAACATCGCCAGGTCACTTTGGTTGTAGCCGTTCTACCGGAGCACACATCATAACCTATTTGGATTCTACACAGCAGCTTTTCCATACTCGTCTCGCTTGTTCTGTGCGCCCGCTCTTGTCTCACAAAGGTAACCAACAACAATCCATTGACCTTTACGTTACTTCCACATCATTCCGAGACCTTCACTTTGACTACTACCGTACATTCTCGTGTCCCCACGATTTTGGCACCAGCCAATCTTGGCACCTAGACGCCCTCCTTCTTCGAGGGATCACCTGCGCCTCAGATTCGACATTGGTGTGACTGGTGACAGCTAGAAGGCTACCTATTCTGGTAACCTGGTCAGCGTCCTGCACGACAATTGACGTCTACCTTACCTACATATTCCAGAGCCAACGAGAGGTCATTCCGTTTATGTTGTTTTATATCTGATTTCCCATCCAAACCAGGGCGTTTTGCATACTCGTGCCTTTGCAACTTCTCACAAGACCGCTTGCAATAAAGCCAGTTCACAATGGCGACTAGGGAGAGAGACGCTCTGGACTCACAGCCGCCCTCCCCAACATCCTTCCGGCGTACTCGAAGGCATAGCCAGGGCCAATCCGGCGAAGCGGACGAACGAACGCCCTTACTTACCACCTCAAGATCGCACCTACGTATCGGTAGACCAGCATCCATCAAACATCAAAACTCATCCAACTCTCGAGATCAGAGGGAGCAAAGCTTCACTGGCAATTATCATGGCTCTAGAAACCATAGCCGACATCCTTCTTGGAGCTCACGTCTGATACATGCCCTCTCAGATCGTCATGAATCAAGTCTTTCCGAGTCCAAGGGTACAATATTCCCCGATGAACGCATGTGGTATGATCAGTTCACGAGCACTGATTGGGTTCATGATACCATCGCCGACTCCCACCGTGCGAAAGCCATCCGGAGTCGCAAAGACTTTTGGGGCCGTGTATATCGTGCCTTTGACGGAGCTCAAGGATGGATTCTCAGTGCCCTATCCGGGTTCCTGGTTGCCATCATGGCCTATACTGTAGATGTGGCCGAGTCCACAGTATTCGACTTCAAGGATGGCTACTGTTCAGGAGCATGGTACCTCAACAAGAGGGTATGTTTTCCCGAGCCATCAGCTAGCATAACTGTGCATCTTTATCTGTTCCCACTGACATACCTTCTAGAAATGCTGCGTAGCGGGTGTTTGCGACAACTGGGTTTATTGGTCAGATATTTTGCATCATCCATTTGGCCAACGATGGAGTGGCTTTGGAACCTACATGGTGTTCGTCCTCATTCTCGCGACGCTGGCATGTTGGATTACACTTTGGACCAAAACAGTTGTTCCATCAGCTTACAATCTCACCACTCTTGACGAAAACCTCGCTGCCGAGGACTCCCAGCAAGCGTATGATGATGGTCAAGAGAGCGAGTCCTCTAGTCCTCGCCCACAGCCGGACCCGAAACCTAATACTCCCCCCATGATCTACTATTCAGCTGCCGGCAGCGGAGTTGCTGAGGTTCGTGTCATTCTGAGCGGTTTCGTTCTCCATGGGTTTCTGGGCCTCAGGACCTTTCTCATCAAGATGGCAGCCTTGATCCTTAGTGTGGCATCTGGTATGAGTCTTGGAAAAGAAGGTCCGTATGTTCACATGGCAGCCTGTGTGGGAAACATTCTGTGCCGTATATTTCCCAAATATGATCGCAATGACGCCAAACGCCGAGAGGTCCTCTCCGCTGCGGCTGCGGCCGGCGTAGCTGTCGCTTTCGGTGCTCCCTTGGGTGGCGTGCTTTTTGGCCTCGAAGAAGTTTCATACTTCTTCCCAGCTAAGACTCTGTTCAGAACCTTCTTCTGCTGCATTGTAGCTGCATTATCGCTCAAGTTTCTCAATCCTTACGGTACTCACAAGATCGTGCTCTTCCAGGTACGATACCTAATCGATTGGGAGTACTTTGAGTTGGGTAGCTTCATCTTTGTCGGGTTCATCGGCGGTGCGGTGGGCGCGCTCTTCATTAAAGCATCCAAACACTGGGCCCAATCATTCCGTCGAATCAAGATTATCAAGCGGTTCCCGATGCTCGAGGTTCTTCTTGTTGCATTGGTGACTGGTGTGATGAGTTACTGGAATGCCCTGACCAGACTTCCGGTTGCTGAGCTGCTATTGAATCTCGCCTCGCCCTGTGAGGCCTCTGATCCTGATTGGGAAGAGCGAAGTTTGTGCCCCAAGTCCATCGATGACATCCCTTCCATCCTTATACATCTATTTGTGGCTCTGCTGATCAAGGGATTTTTGACCGTTATAACCTTTGGAATTGTAAGTCGCGGCAACATGATGCCCAAGTTGAAACCTATACTCATTCGCGTTTAGAAAGTCCCTGCTGGTATCTACGTGCCATCCATGGTCGTTGGGGGTCTCATGGGGCGTTTCGTTGGTCACGTCGTGCAGTGGGTAGTTCTCCGAGTGCCCGACTGGTCGATATGGGGCGATTGCGCTTTCAGAGCAGATGGCTCATGCATTCAACCCGGCGTATATGGACTCATTGCTGCTGGAGCGACCATGTGCGGTGTGACGAGGTTGTCCGTGACACTGGCTGTCATCTTGTTTGAGCTGACAGGCAGCCTCGACTATGTGCTTCCTTTCTCATTGGCGATTCTCGTGGCCAAGTGGACGGCTGATGCCATCGAGCCGAACAGCATCTATGTGAGTCTATCCTCGCTCACTCGTGAGGTTCCGCTCGTATTAACTTGTCTAGGATCTACTCACAAGCATGAACTCGTACCCTTACCTTGATAACAAACACAAGCCACTCTTTACTGAAAATCTGGCAGATATTGTGCCTCGCGTCCGTCGTGAGCGGGTAATTGATATCTCTAATTCGCCTTTAGTCCCAGCCACCAGCCTTCGCACCAAACTGGAGCTCCTCTATCGGGCCGGCGAGCTTGATGGTGGTCTACCCATAGTCCGCAACGACATCCTTGTCGGCTTAATCCCAGCCCCGGACCTAGGGTATGCGCTGGACCAGCTCGAGGATGAGAGTACGAACTTGTGCCTCATGGACCGAGTGCCGAGTGTAGATGAGGAAGATGATAGCGTTGACCCGACAGACTTTACGCCATACATTGACCCGGTATGTCGAAACTTGTTGTGTCAGAAGGCGAAGCTAATGCACACTCAGGCACCAGTTGCTCTTGACATTCGGTCACCCATGGACTTGGTGTATGAGTTATTTGCCAAGCTGGGACTTCGATACATTTGCGTTCTGAAGGATGGTAAATATGCTGGAATGGTAAGTATTGCTGGTTACCGCTCGGCTACGTAATTCGGAGACGAAGAAGAGCGACAAAGCTGACTTGAATTCTACAGACTCACAAGAAGACCTTCGTCAGATATATGCGCGAGCTTGCGAAGGAGGTATAAGTTGGGTATGCGGACGAATTCAGAGCAAGATTCCGTTGGCTAGACGCCCAATCAATCACAAAGGTTGACTCCTTGACTTGGATGTATGGGCTAGCATCAGGTCAAGTAGAGCATTGATGTTCAGTCAGGGGAGTTGATGGGAAAGACGAGTCCGCAAGCCAGTCATTGGTTGGAGTCGTCACTGTTTTGGGATTGTTTCTGCCTCTCTTTTTTCCCCCTCCTCTCCTGTTTTCTGTTTTCTGTTTTGGCATGGCGATAGCGTTGTCATTATTGTGGTTGGCATTGCACAGGCATCTGGCGTTATTTGCATTCGTTGTTCACTGGGTCGGGCTGCAAGGATGCCCACAGATATTAGATGAGGACAAGACGAACATGGACGATGAGATTGCATTGCATGCATAACCTTGGAAATGAAATACAATGCTTTAGGTGTTGCTATGTTCTGTGATTGGATGCTTAGCCCAATCAATCTTTGTTATCGATGCAACAACGCCGCATCTATGATCTGATCTGATCTGACCCGAATGAGAATACATCCCTATAACTAAACAGCTGTACCTTGCATATTATGCAACCGATCATCGTAGATGGCACATCATCTTTGCGTCTTCAACTTGGAGGTCAAGGAGTATCTTTTGCAAGTTCTATCATTACCAAATACTGCGTATCTACAAATCAGTAGATAATGAATCAGGTATTTTGGAACGCTTCCACCGACACCGGGACCGGGACCGGGCCGGAGGATGATTCCCCAGTTCGCGGGGCGTATGAGGTGCCAAACGACATCGAAAGAAGTTTAGGGGCCTGTTTTGATAGGGAAAGATATGTAAAGAAGGCGTGAGAGGATCCTGATAGAAAATAATTATGGGGTTTGTAATGGTACCTTGGCTACAGGCTGTTGGGCAGTGAGTGTAGCTAGAAGGCGTCCATTTGTCTCTCCGTTCTGCCTTCCCATTTGCCTACCTTACCTAAGGAAACAAATTGGAGAAATGGGGTGAATTTCTGTCTGCCTTTTTTTTTCCCTCTTTCCTTTTCACTGCGATTACGGCTTGCTAGGTCAATAGGTACTTTATCAACACCCCGCACATTCCGAGTCGTAGACTCGTAGGTGGGGGTAGGTTAGCAGAAAGGACGTGTGACTCTGTTTCCCCACAAAGTAAATAGGAAGGCGAGCCCGTGCAATCAAGTCGAGTTAGACCAGGATATCGTGAGGAAGTTGAACGATTTGTGGAGGCAGTGGCAAATTATTATTTGCTTACCTAGAATACAGCGTAATTTATGGGCTTGTGTGATCGGTACTGTAGAGTGAATAGGCCTGAGATGACAGAAAACAATTGCGTTCTTCATCGAGATCAAGGTGAAGCAAGAACCAAGAGAGGTGAGCCGGAACCCGGCAGTCGAGATGGTCGTGCTTGCTGACATGGGGTGTTCGAGATCTCAAGGTGGGGAAGGTAACAGGGGTTAGCTTAGAATACAAAGTTGTCAATTTGGGAGCGCCCTCTGGAGGAGGAATGATAAGGGAGTTTTTTTTTTTTATGAACGGCGGCACTCGTCTTATGAGAGTTCAGAAAGTTGGAATTACTTGCTTGCAGATTATTTCAAAAGTCAGTCTCATAGAATCTCTTAGCCAGTTCCCTAAAATCCAGAGGATATATACAATACAATTCGCAACCAACCACAACCTCCCAATCGCTTCGTTGATGATGGAAAAGTGATGTACAATGCAAATGCAAAACTGGACATGACAAGGAAAGTGAGGTGTCTTAATCAACATCCCTACTTTCCCGTAAGAAGGAAGCTATCTATCCAAAGAAGAAAGAAAATCCATTGGATTCCCTAACGCCACACCCTGTGTCACTGGCCAACTCACCCTTCCCAAATCGCTTTTTTTTTTTTCTTTGCAGAACTGCTCCCCTCGTCATGTAACTTTACTAACTTATCTTGCCCGTTCTTATTTCCCATTAGGTCAAGGAAACGCGAAGCGATTGCGGGGATCAGAAGAACCGACTATTCATGAGGGGGGGAACGGACGGAGGTTAGACGATTGAGGGGGGCGTGTGTTTTAAACTTCGATATGGTTTCCTATTCTTGCACCACAACGGAGTATATAAACCCTTGGGAAGCTACCCACCTGCCTTCCCATCCACGATAATCTCAACTCTGTTTCTCTATTAGACCTTGCCCTACTTCTGGACTGGAAGTGACATTTTGGAGGCAATCATATCAAGGCAAGTTATCATACTCCTCATGATCGTATCCTCAACATCTTGATTCGCGATATCTACATCGATCCTGGACAGAGATTACACATGCTTGTGATTCTACCTGCCGTTTATCTACGTACCATACTCAGAGCTGTTACTTGACTACATCTAACAATTGCTCTCGTTCATTCAGGCCAATTCCTCATTAATACCATCGACGTGCCAAACTGGTTCCTAAACCTTCGCCTCCCACCCAACTTCATATTTCCACCGATCCGTCATGTCGGTCCTCCGTGCAGGCATGGCCCTCCGGCCCGCTGCCATCTCTTCCGCCAGAGTCGCTGGTACCAGGACTTTCACCAGTTCGCGAGCTGCTCGCTTGGCTTCTGTCTCTGACAAGCCTTTCTTCCCTGACGAGCCTGCTGGTCCCACCGTCAAGACCGCCATCCCCGGCCCCAAGACCAAGGAGTACATCGACGAGCTCACCGAAGTATTTGACACGCGCAGCATGAATATGTTGGCGGACTACACAAAGAGCTACGGCAACTACATCGCTGATCCCGATGGCAATGTGTTGCTGGACGTGTGAGTGCTTGTACAGCTATTTCTGAACGGTAACGACTAATACATGTTTCCCCCAGTTTTGCCCAGATTGCCTCCATCGGTGTCGGCTACAACAACCCCAACCTTCTCAAGGCTGCTTCTACCCCCGAGATGGCCAGCGCCATTGTCAACCGACCAGCTCTTGGTGCTTTCCCCTCCCACGACTGGGCCAAGCTTCTCCGTAGCAGTCTCCTCAAGGTTGCCCCCAAGGGTCTTGACAATGTCTTTACCGCCATGACTGGCTCCGATGCCAATGAGACTGCTTACAAGGCCGCTTTCATGTACCGCCGACAGCTCGAACGTGGCGGACCCGAGGTTGAGTTCACCGAGGCTGAACTCGAATCCGTTATGCGCAACCAAGCTCCTGGCGCCCCTCAGCTCTCTATTTTGTCCTTCAAGACTGGCTTCCATGGTCGTCTGTTCGGCTCCCTCTCCACCACCCGTTCCAAGGCGGTTCACAAGATCGATATCCCTGCCTTCGACTGGCCTCAGGCCACTTTCCCCAAGCTCAAGTATCCTCTCGAGGAGAACGCTGCCGAGAATCGCAAGGCCGAGCAGGAGAGTCTTGATGAGGTTGAGCATCTGATCAAGACCTGGCACCTACCTCCCTGCGCCGTTGTTGTTGAGCCTGTCCAGAGTGAGGGCGGTGACAACCATGCCAGTCCTGACTTCTTCCGCAAGCTGCGTGCTCTGACCCAGAAGCACAACATCCTGCTGATTGTCGATGAAGTCCAGACTGGTGTTGGCGCCACAGGCAAGTTCTGGGCCCACGAGCACTGGAATCTCGAGAGTCCTCCCGATATCGTCACCTTCTCCAAGAAGGCTCAGGCTGCTGGTTTCTACTATGGGAACCCTGCCATCCGACCTAACAAGGCCTATCGTCAGTTCAACACCTGGATGGGTGACCCTGCCCGTGCCATCCTGTTCCGAGCCATCATCGATGAGATCGACCGCCTCGACCTCGTCAATAACACCGCCCGTGTTGGTGACTATCTCTACAAGGGAATCGAGGATCTCTCCAAGAAGTACCCTGGTGTCTTCAACAACCTCCGTGGTAAGGGCCAGGGAACCTTCCTTGCCTTTGACACTCCCAACCGCGATGCCTTCCTCGCCAAGGCCAAGACGCTTGGTGTCAACATTGGCGGCAGCGGTACTGACGCTGTCCGTCTTCGCCCCATGCTTATCCTTCAGCAGAAGCATGCCGACATCCTTCTCGAGACTCTTGAGAAGATTGCTAAGGCATAGTTGGCTTCACCATATGTCTCTATATGCACTCTAAAATGGATGGTATTTCGGCACAATGGAGTTATGGGTCACATCTCGGATTTTATTCTATCTCTTTGGCTATGGGGTTGACTATAAGTGAAACATTTGACAGTGAAGGTGTCAAAAGTGCTCAAAGCATGTGAAGCAAGGGATGCTGGACTTGGGAAGGGATATATCAATGATTTAGCGTATGAATATTAATTGAATGGACACTGAACTACGTCTGTACTCTAGGCCGTGCCTTTCTTGCTTTGACACCACTCACCCAAGTTGGGTTTTCTCATCAACGATTATTGTGCCATGCGTTCCTATACATTCGCTCTGTCCTTTTACTGAGGAACTGAATGGTCGCAACTCAGGCCGAAAGAGTCGTGTAGGTGAGATTTCACACAGCCTTCTACAGCTTCGAAAGGGCAAAGAGCAGTATGCACACCTAAATGCCCGTTGAAACAAATCACTTCTCGACAAACATCGTCATAACAATCTCGGTCTTTGTCTCACGCTTCTTCCTCTACTTCTTCTTCTTCTTCTTCTTTCTCGTCCTCACCGGAGCTCTCTTTCCACGGTCTGGGATTTCTAGTTCTAGCACTACGTCTTCTGTTGACTTGGGCAGTGCCACTGCGGAGTCCGCGCCCAGCGGCTGAACTTCAGGAGGGAGTTCATCTAGAGCTTGCTGGGATCCAGATCCATAGAGCTTGCATTGCTTCCAGCGGTACTGGCAACCAGCTACGAGAGGTTGCTATTAAGGGAAGGGGAGCTATAGGAATCTGAGCAACTTCAGATCGAGTACCTGGAGACGAAGAGGTTGTCGCTTGCAGTTGATTGAGGGTGACTCAGGATGAGACCCTGTGAAAGAGATAGTTTGCTATATCGACCCCGCATTCGATTAGAGCGTATTTTCTCTCCTTGATATATTGTTGCGCACTTGCTGTTAGTGCAATTTATGATACGGAACTGATCGAACGATGAGAACCCATGCGCAACCTTTAGGTCTGCGTGGTGAGAGCACATGTGAACGATGAGGAAAGAATGCATATTTGTTGACTGCAGATTATTTTAACAGCATACCAAGTCATTGGTCAGCGTCCGGCACTGCCAGAGGCTCCATTTCTCAGTTGGCCTTCCTCCACCAGGGGAAGACCGCTGCCTGGAGGCAGATGGTCAAGCTCTTGTCATTCACTAATACGTGCTTGGCATATATCGAGATGTGACATTCCATGAGTCTCATGGTAGTGCTAATGGGTGACACCCCGCTCATTCTCTCCTTTGACTTCAAAATCGTTCAAGTTTTGTGCTGTTTTTTCACACGTGTTTTTGTAAATTTTGTCTGAATCAAACAACTCGATTTGTCATGCCTTTGCCCATGTTCCCTAGATTCATATGACACTCAAAGAGAGCTCAACCGTTACCGCCAAGCATATATGTTCGACGCCGAGTAGTAAAGACGATCCACTGAATAAATTTAACCAGTACCTGAAGAATAAATGTTGATGGTGTACGTAGTCCTGACCCCCAAAGTCCATCAAATA
This sequence comes from Fusarium dimerum, assembly GCA_013623525.1. Taxonomy (NCBI): domain Eukaryota; kingdom Fungi; phylum Ascomycota; class Sordariomycetes; order Hypocreales; family Nectriaceae; genus Fusarium; species Fusarium dimerum. The sequence goes on from JABGLY010000008.1 coordinate 44,372, forward strand.
GACCCGAATTAGATACCAAGTAAGTAGCAGGTAGACACTCCTTCTAAGAGAACAACGACCTGCAGCAACTCACTTGCCATCAACATCACATAAACTATCGCCGGTCGTAACTCCTTCGGCCATTCGAGTGAGGTCGTATTGACGAACGGAAAAACTCCGATAGAGTACAAAGGGCAGGTGCTTCTCAAGAAGGGGTCGTCTGAAGTACAGCATGTAAATTACCGGAATTAGTACGGATTTTGAGCCTCCCCCACACGCAATTTGTTTGACGCGGAGGACTTCCGTTCAAATCAAATGGGTAACGTTGAATATGAAATCCATATACCTGGACTGGAATAGCCCGTCCTATAAATCGGAGTTACCCGTCGCCCCGTATACTCTCAGAACCATTGCCAGACTTAAGTTTAGAACCGACGTCAGTTGGAGATGAAATACCTCCATCCTTCGGATCTCCGAGCTTCACATATCGGCTTTGATGCTCGATCAAACATCACCGTCTTTTCAGGATGAGTATATAAGTCAGCTACAAATGTCATATTATTCCCACCCTTTGTCGTACAATTTAGTATGTTGAGTACAGGTAATTCTTTGCTTCGTGTCTTTACTACTACTATCAGCAGCTACAGAAGTTTCACAAGCATTCGCACACTTGCCACTTCTCCCTTCAATAACTCTTCAAGGGTCAATAGGATGGCAGAAGTTCGCATCGCTGTGCTTTACCAGCACCTTGAACCTCCTGTGATTGACGGAATCTGCAAGCCAAAGAAACCTGGAGGTATGTCTTCATGATATTTCACTTTTAGCATGTTACATACTGACATCAGTTAGGCTACCAGGACTCATGCGCAGACATTGCGTATAATCTCAGTTTGGCTCCTGGATTCAAGCTCATCTGTCCCTTGGATAATCCTTCACCAGAAATCCACGAGGGCTGGTCGTTTCCGGATAATGAAGAGGGCATTCTAGAAGCTCTCGAAAAAGGAGCTACTCACTTATGGGCTAATACTATTCTGTTTGGGGCACACCCTCTCCAGGCTTCATCGAAAATCGCCAAATACCAGGACGATGTCAATGTTATTGGCCATGGCCCCTTACTTATGGAAAAGTATGATGACAAGGAGTTTACCAATGATCTCCTGCGCAAAATTGGTGGTTTCACCATGCCCCGTGCTTGGTCCATCAAAGAGATGCCTGCATTTGCTGATGAGCTCAAGAACCTGGATCTACCTTTTCCAATAGTTGCGAAGCCTATTCGTGGCCGAGGGAGCCATGGAGTGCGCGTGTGCCACAACCTGCAGGACCTGACTAATCACATCGGAGCCCTCTTCAAGGAGTCTCCAGCTGTCTTGATGGAAGAATTTCTGTCTGGCGAAGAAGCAACAGTCACTGTTATGCCGCCGGCACCAGCTCTGGGAAAACATGAGCATTGGGCACTACCCGTCGTCACACGCTTCGACCACATTGACAATATTGCTCCATACAATGGCCTGGTTGCTGTATCAGAAAATTCAAGGGCGATCACCGAGGAAGAGGGTCGTGATCCAGCCTATCAGAAAGTGTCGCGAGAGTGTGAAAGAGCAGCTCGCGAACTTGGGTTGACTGCTCCTATGCGCATAGATGTTCGACGATTCGACGATTCACCAGACTCAAAGTTTGCTCTTTTTGATGTGAATTTGAAGCCGGTAAGTTATGACCAGCCTCTGGACCAGAACATTGGAGCTCGAAAAACTGACGTCTTCCTCTTCTTTTCTCCTTCCGTTTGCAGAACATGACAGGACCAGGTCGACCTGGACGTGACAATCAATCATGCTTAGTACAACTTGCAGGTGCCGCGTTAGGATGGAGCTACCAGGAGCTTCTGACTCGGATTGTCGCAACATCATCGACTTTGAGAACGTTGAGGGAGTCGCAGCCACGAAAATTATGGTAGTCGTAGATTCTCTATTATGCTGATATGCGAGTTGGGAAAATTTCATGTTTCACAGTTCATCTCAAATCTGTTCATGAAATCTTATACTTATCTATCTGATACTAGACACAGCCGATACTTGTCATTGCCCTTACCCGGGAGTGTGTGTTAGATCTTCCCCAGCCAAGCTACTAATTTAAACGCAAACAGATCTTGGATGCAACCTGAACATGCACCCAGGCCGATCGGCCTTTCCTGTATCGGAACTTCGGAACCTTAAAAAATCCGACGCCTAAACTTACAGAACAGTTGATGCTGCCCTGTATCATTAGTGGTGGCTTCTATGAGCCTTCTGGACCTCTTGCATGAAGGCTGGCTTTGTTCTTCCTCCCATTTTGCCCCCAGGTCTTTATTTTTCTTTATGGAAAGTTGAGGTGAGGTAGAAGACAGAGAAAGAAGCATAAATCTCTTTCAACCTCGCTTTAACTCCCTTTACAGAGACCTCTCGGTCTCCCACTTGAGATTTTGATCGCGATTGCCCTATGCTTGCCTCAACGCTACAATCTTTCTAAGCTACCGCGCGCGCTCTCTTGTGCCCATGCGCTGCTTCTCCTCGCTCCACCACGTCCCACGTTCCACCCCTACCAACTGCTGTCCTCGGTATAGCCGTTCCTCGCGTCTTTTGCTGGCCTATCGCCGTCTTTGGGTCTCTTGGCCGCGCCGATCAAAGTTGCCCGTCATTCTCAACTAACTTGCTTCTTCAAATCGCTTCATCTTGCAAGATTTTGGCGCCTCCATCCTGATGTGCTGATGGATGATGATGAGTATACGACAAACAAAATGGGGGATATCAAGATAGAAGAGGGTCCAAACGGCGCGCGCGTCAAGATGGAGAGGAGCGCTTCGATGCCTACCCCTAACGATAGCAACGATGGTTCACGGTCGCCACACGCCGACGACGAGGGCGGCAAGTCGCGAAGCGGAAGCGCTGAAACACAGAACGCAGCTAAGCCCAGGCTCTCGCGGAGGGCTTCGCAAAAGCAAGTCGTCAATCGCGAACCTACTCTCTTTAGCCATCTCGAAGATGCCACGGCCGAATCCTGCGAAAAATTTCAACTCATCCCCGACTGCCTCTATGGCTCAAAGCACCTCGGCTCTACAGATAATGATTCGCTGGATTGCGAGTGTCGGGAAGATTGGCGTATGTCTATTATCTCCCACTAATTCATTCCCCCTTTTCCCTGATCTCTCCAAGGTTTGCGCAACGATGGATAGCTGACTGTGGTGTTTAGACGATGGCGTCAATCTCGCCTGTGGCGAAGATACCGACTGTATCAACCGAGCGACGAAGATGGAATGCAGTGCCGAGGCAGGCAATTGTGGTAGTGGTGGATGTCAGAACCAGCGATTTCAGCGCAAACAGTATGCCAATGTCTCTGTGATCAAAACCGAGAAGAAGGGGTTTGGCCTGCGCGCCAATGCAGTTCTGCACCCCAACGATTTTGTCTTTGAGTATATTGGCGAGGTGATTAACGAGCCTACTTTTCGCCGACGAATGCTTCAGTATGATCAGGAGGGGATTAAGCACTTCTATTTCATGTCTTTGAACAAAAGCGAGTTTGTCGACGCCACGAAGAAGGGCAACTTGGGTCGTTTCTGCAACCACTCCTGCAACCCTAACTGCTATGTCGACAAATGGGTGGTAGGGGACAAACTTCGCATGGGTATCTTTGCCTTGCGCACAATCGCGGCTGGCGAGGAGCTGGTCTTCAACTACAACGTTGACAGATACGGCGCAGACCCTCAACCCTGTTACTGTGGCGAACTCAACTGTGTCGGCTTTATTGGCGGTAAAACGCAGACTGAACGTGCTACCAAATTGCCTGCGGCGACTGTCGAGGCCCTTGGTATCGATGGCGGCGATGGCTGGGATACGTCTGTGGCCAAGAAGCCTCGGCGGAAGAAGCCAGATGAGGATGACGAGGAGTACGTCAACAGCATACAGGCCCGCAAACTTGATGAGGACGATGCCCGCAAGGTCATGGCTGCCCTTATGCAGTGCAAGGAGAAGTGGATTGCTGTCAAATTACTGGAACGTATCCAGCGCTGCGACGAAGAGCGTGTGTTACATTGTGTTATGCGAATGCACGCGTACCAGATCCTTAAAACCACGCTCAACACCTTCATCGAGGACCACAATGTTGTCCTCCAGGTCTTGTCAATTCTCGATCAATTTCCTCGGCTGACAAGGAACAAGATTCAAGATTCACGGATCGAGGCAACAATAGAGGGCTTGACACACTCAGAGCATGAGGACGTTGCCAGCCAGTCCAGAAAGCTTTTGGATGAGTGGAGCAAGTTGGAGGTAGCATATCGCATCCAGCGACGCAAGTTTGACCCCTCTGCCCCCACGGCAAACCTTTTTGAGGAGCGTAGAGGTGCAGGGCGCGAAGACGAAGCCGTTCAAGCGACACCCAAGACATCTTCCCCCCGAACAATCGATGCGCCAAAAGGACCGCGAAACAGCATGCCTCAGCGGAATAATGCCTATTTCAACAATGGAACCCGGTCGTCCCGAAGGCCACCATTCAATGCCCCATTACCCCAAGGCTGGTTCACTGCCAAGGATGCAGGTGGGAACACATACTTCTATAATAAACAAGGAACGACCACTTGGCAACGGCCTACACAACCTGCTCTAGAACTAGTGAGCAAAGGTCCTTCAAAGGCCATGCAGGAGCAGCTGCTCATTCAGAACATCATCAATCGGGTGACTAAAGAGGGTACGCCGAAACCTACAAATTCTTCCACACCAAAGGCAGCCGTGACTCCAGAAAAGGAAGTCAAAAAGGAAGATAAGTGGCGGTCCTTATCTGTCGACAAACAGATGAAGATTTACGAGAACACGGTATGTATTCTTCTTGCCGTCAAGGTGTTTCTTTGCTCACACGCGTGTAGTTGTTCCCTCATATCAAGCATGTTCTCGACAAGTTCCATCACAAGCTTCCAAAAGAGGAGCTCAAGCGACTTGGAAAAGATATCGCCAAGAAGCTCGTAGCTTCGGACTTCAAGAATAATCGTGTTGAAGATCCCAATACGCCGCTGAGTGAAAAACAGGCCATCAAAGTCAAGAAATATGTCAAGGACTTTTTGGACCGGGCAGTTGAAAAGTACGGGGACCAACAGAAGCGTAGATTGGCACGGGAGGAACAGAATCAGCAGAAAGAACGAGCCAAGGGCTCGCCTAAGCCGGATGCCGTCCCGACGACGGATGACTCTCATGGCTTGGTGGAGATGGAGGCTGATGCGGTCGTAGCCGGTGACGCGGACACAGCACCGTCGGATATTGAGGAGCCTGGCTCGTCTGGAAGCCCTGACCGTAAGCGCAAGCGTGAAGTGGAGATGGCCAACTCTCCGAGCCTGACACCATCTGACGGCCCGTCGCTCAAGAAACTAAGGGAAGACGAGGTCAGCCAACCTAGCCCGCCTCCACCTCCACCGCCGCCTCCGCAATCGGCTATGGATGATGTGATCACGGCGGAGCAGCAGACTCTTCGGGAGCAAGAAGAAGCTTTGATGAGGGAAAACGAGGAGGCACAGAGGCTCGATGACGAGGCGAACCACACCAAAGACATGGAGGATGCGACAAAGGCGGCAGAGAGTGAGATTTTGGCCACCTCGAATGAGATGTCGCAGTTGAACCACTAGCATTCTGATTGGAATATCTCTAGTACAGATGAAGGAAGATGACTGGAATCGTAAGTCGAACAAAGGCGAACAATTGGAGTGGATGTACTATCATACGGAATGGGCGCATAACTTTCAGGAGCTCGACTGAGGATATAATTATAACATGAAGATTTAATCTGCATTTTTCAAAAGGGGTCGGAGTTTGGTCGGTCATCAATACCAGGCGCAATGCAATGCACCGCGTTGTATGATTTTCACGCAAGCAAAAACCGGGAACGGTTTCTGTCTACAATTAATGCTGATGAGTTGGGAAGGGTCGGGGAGATTGAGCTTTTCCATCGTCTTCACAAAACCAGTTGCTTCCGATAATGGTTTTGGTCCTTGGCTCATATATCTCCTTGCGGTGGTCGTGTTGTGTGGCAGAAGAGGACTGTTGTTGGCAGGTCATCTATCTGCTGTCCCTGACGGAGGGAGGACATGTAAAGTAGGGATGGATATGATTTAGATACCCTGGGTTTGTCGGAACGAGAGACGTGTGCGAATTCATCTACTACCTACCTGCTGTCCCTTGAAACCCCTGAACGCCATTACGTATGCCGTGAGCGAATATTTACGCCGAGATAGGTGTCCATCGCATTGCACATGCCGAACTCCTCGATATTGTTCCTTGGTGTCGAGATTCATGTTCAATCATCGTCATCTGAGGAATCATCATCGCCGGCCTTGCGCCTCTTCTTACCCACTACCGGCACAATCTCCTCCTTCTTCTTGAAAACATAGCTTCTCGCCGCTCTCTCTTCCCCCTTCCACCCACTCTCACTCATCTCCCCCTTTGAATTCCTCACCACTCCCAACGTCCTCGCGTGTCTGTAGCCGGGGTACGCGGAGGCCTGGAACTTGAAGCTCCGCTCGACCTGCAACCCGGCGTGGCGGGCCAGGTCACGAATGTTCCACAAAGTGTAGGGCTCGCCTTCAAAGAGCGTCACGATGATGGAGCCGTTGGGGAGGAGGCCGTGGATGGCACGCTGGAAGAACGATACAAGGAGGGATTGGTTGTGGCGGACTTGGCGGTTGACGTCGGTGGATTTACCACCGACGTGGGGGAAATTGAAAATGATGCGGTCGAACAGACTGCGGGAGAGGGCTGAGGGCCGCTTGGTTGCATCTATATCAAAGAGAAGTTTGTTATCGGGGGAGAGTTGTGGATTGCGTTTCGGAGGTCGACATGGATCGTCTTCATCATAGTCATCTGGGTCTTCGTCGTCGGAGTTGTCGCTATCGCTATTGTCGTCTGTATCCCGGGCTGGTTTTTCCTCTGCATCATCTTGATCGCCTTCCTCGCCTGACTTGTCACTCATATCATCCTTGTCCTCTACTGACTTTGTAACCTCCCCTCGAATCAGAGCAATGTTGTCGCCAACATGGGGGTACTTTGCGCGCAGCTCCTCCTCATTCTTCTCCATTACCGTCGCGGTGACGTTTACACAGGCATGATGCCTTATGATTGAAGAAGCAAAGCTTAGGTCACCTTCACCTAGAAGAAGGATACGGTGGTGGGATTCGAATGGTATCGTGATAGGTTCAGGATGGTGTTGCTGTTTATTCTTGCCTTTTTTGACAGGATTGGCTGGTTTCTGTTCGGGTTTATGTTGCGTTGGTTTCTTTGGACGACTGTTTGGCTTTGAAAGCGCACTGAGCTTCCTTTTTTTGCTCATTGTATGTATGTGTGTGATTATACAGCAAAAGCTGTTGAAATATGGCTGTTTCTCTTGTATGACAAGCAAGAAAAAAAAAGAGGTGGGATGAGGTTGTCGCACGTGAATGACACTAACAATTTCTTTTTTTTGTTTCCCCAGTTCAGATGGGGGAAAAAAGTTACTTGGGTACCTGGATTTATTCCGTTTATCTCGAAAGTATAAAACATGATTGGTTGGAATGAGTAGCGGGGATAACCGTCACCTAACTGTACTAGTGGCACATCTTTAGCCTGGGCCCTTCTTTTTACTTGCCTGCTGCCCCCGGTAGCTCGGGAGTGTCCAGTGATGAAGATGGAAGGGTACAGCCTCGCGGTACGTACCTCGATATCTGATATGCGAATCATGTTAGACAAATGCGGAGCAATCTCCTGAAGTTCAAGACAAGTATCGCGGTTTCCTGTATTTCTTCTTCTTGTATCATCGATTGTGGTCATAATGCTTGCAGACTTGTCAATACTCAATCATTCGCGTTCGAGAATTATAAAGTCGGAGTAGATTATATTATGATGTATTTTCTTTAATTAATGCTTCATTTATAAGTTTATGTGGGTTTCTTCTGCAAGCTAAAATCAAAGGAGCCTCGCTCTAACAATGGAAGAGAAGAAGAGAGGAGAAATCTTGGAATCTTGATGGAGGAGATGAGGAATGAGAGAGAGCGAATCGGAAGGTCAATCATTTGTCATTATCATCTGATTCTGGGTTGGGGGAGTATGACAACCTTGGTGTGATTCTGGATCAAGGTTTTCCAGCACTCTTCCGTCCTTGTGACTTGCTCGCCTGCGCATATACAATTTGGAGGGAACCACTGCAAACCATAATGCATTGGCATTATGAATAACGGCTTTGCTCTTTTGACAATAGCTTCATTAACCGAACATAAGGGATCCGATCGTTTGTTAAAAGTACTAGCATTAACTTCAAACAAAATCATGCATGGTATGAACGAAGAGTGAGTGTCACTACAAATTCCGGAGAATCCACGAGACCGGACCAATGACACAACAAGAAATGAAGCATGATTATCCTAGAATGGTTTAGAGGCTTTTTGTACGTCTAGATACTATGCCTACCTAGGTACCTAGGTACTTACCATGCGACTGCTACTGTAACTGTTATTGTGCTGCACCTCTAGAATCAGCCTGACATGACATGGCTTGAAAGTCAAAATATGAAAGAAGGTCAACTGGCAATGCTTACCTAGTACACAGAGCATTACAGGGACATCCTTCAGAGGGGATTTCGTACGAATCTACTGTGAGTGGATAGGCGTTGGTAAGGAGACGGGTTGAGTGGGGTCTGGTAATGTATTCACTTTATCATAGAGCCTATTGTGTTTGTATTGTATTGTGGAGTACGGTATTAATTCTGTCGAGTGTTTTGTTCCTGTTGCAGATGAGGCGACTGATGCCATGTCCCAATACGTGATTTTTTTTCTTACACGAAATCGATGTTGATCTTAGTACTTACTCAACTAGGATCTTGCTTGTTGCTTGTGTCCCCCTCCATTCAGTCAGTCGGGCTCACGGGGTGCATGTACTGCTGGTTACCGACGATGAAGGGCAGCATGGTTGGTCTGAGGGAAGGGAAGACGTTTGAAAGATGAATAACAAGAAATCGAAGTTAGAAGTACCACGCATATTGACTCCCGCGTTTAACTCTATTCATATTAATCTTATCGGAGAAAGGGACTGCCCGATTTCCATGCTCTGCGATCAAGTACGGTTCATTCTCCGGAGTTCAAATATCCGGTACCAACCACCAACCCAACAGGGGAAAAAAAAAGGGAAGAGAAAATCCTGCGGCCAATGAGTTTATACGTACCACTTCTGGAACCCCTGCAACTTGTACCGCGCTGCACTAACATCCCCCATCTACTCTGTACAGTACAGAGTAAATCAAACCTCTACACCTAAATTTCTCAGGATTCAAACCAAACCCACCCATTTCTGAGCTTCTCGTGTATGACCCTTTCTTTCATCACCCGACCTAACCCTCACCACGACGCAATCTCACTATTTAATCAGCTCTGGTGGCTTACTAGTCGACTAGGTCTAGATCAGACTGTCAGTTACAAACGCTGTCTGATCTGGTTGATCTGCTCAGCTTACTTGACTTTGGTAGCCTCGAGCCTGTCATTGAGCCTTTGATCCTTACTTTTCCGTCTGACAATCAACATCAACATCAACATCAGCATTAACATCAACGCTACCACGTCACAGTTCCTTTGTCAATCACAGGGCAAAAGCAGACGCTTCTTACCTCACCACATAATCAGGTCCTCTGAGTATCGCTCTCTGCGACCTGCTTGATTCCATTTCTCACACTCACTCACTCACTACACGATATTCTCAACTTCCGCCAATTCTTCCACGCACACCCCTGTCTCTGGCGCTTTGCGCGTGGCTCTTTCATCCTTTTGTTAGCTCAGCGCAAAAAAAAGCAGAACCCACCCCAGCCCAGGGAAAAAAAACCAAGGCCTGTCATTGGTACTGGCCGGACCCGCTTCTTCACTTTTGACTGCTAATATTGCAATTGCAATTGCATTGCATTGCCTTGCCTTACACTACCTACACTACGCAGTCTACCTTACACCACAACTATACTGCAACACAACCCTTCATCCTTTCTCTTGAACCTCCCAAACCCGCTAACAAGCACATTACCACTGCACTCTCACTACCCTCACTATACTCTTCTCTCCCTCATCAATTAATTCTCTTCCCATGCTCCATCACATCCACCATGGCTGCAGCAAATGATTCCCCAGCAAGGGAACCATCTACCCGCGGCCGTGGAGGTCGTGGAAGAGGTCGTGGCGGTCGTGGTAGAGGTAACACCCGTGGTCCAACTTCCTCAGCCGCTTTATCAAAGGCAACCTCAGCAAAGGCCGGAAGAGGCGGCTCAAGGCGTGGCCGCGCAAAGAATTTCTCAGACTCGCGTGTCCAAGCCGCCTATGAGCGTCAGCGACACATCAAGCATACCTATCAGGCCGTTGCTCAAGCACTCAAGCCTGCTCTTCAGGAGTTGGCCGACAGGAACATCGAGAAACTCCTGCAGGATCCCGAATCCTACAAGGACGCTCGAGAGTATGGTCCCGTTATTTCTGATCTCAACCATCAGCTTCAGCGCAAACTTGTCGAGTTTGATCAACGGTTAGACAATGACCTCAAGCTTGCTGAGCACCTCTACAATGCCGACAATTATGTTGCCGAACAAGAATTCAAAGTATGCTCCTCTCTCTCAGCCTCCCCCCATTCAGTCACGCTTCGTTCTCAAAGCAATTTTACTGACAAAATCATTAATAGAATGGCGTCGAAGAAATTGAAGAGCAATTCCAAGAAAGCCAAGAGAACCGCGTGAGAATCCTCAACTCACTCTTCAAAAAGAATCTGCCCGTTGATGTAAGTTTTGTCCCCCAATATTGCTCCCCTGTCTATTCTTCACACTCACCTTGCATCTTCATTCCCGCCCCATCTTATTCCAACACTCCTTTATTGTACCACTTCAACACCTTTATATCCTTCCTCTCACTTACACATCTCTCGCGCCTTCGTCTGGCCTACTCCTCTCTCTCACGTTCTTTCTTACTAACACACAACCACAGGTCAAGGATGATCAATACGAGTACGTCATCATCAGCGACGAACATTACGATAATGAGTTCGGCATCTATGAATGCTACAAAGACGGCTGTCTCGTCGCTTATCCTTCTCGTGTCGAAGGCACTGAGATGTGGCAAAAGGCCCGTGACAGTGATGCCGCTCTCGCTGCCGCTGCCAGCGCTGCTCCTGCCAAAGGACGTGGCCGAGGTCGCGGTGTCAACAAGCGTAGAGCACAGGAACAGCCTGAGGGTCAACCTACGCCCAAGAAGACTACCCGATCTACAGCCGAAGATCTCGCAGATACCAACGCTGCCCCTGCTCCCGCCAAGGGCTTACTGGCATCCGCTGCCGAAGTCGAGGATGATCCTGAGGGCACACCTGGTGAGCTGGAGTCGGCACAGGCATCCCCCGAACCACCCGCATTCGTGAATGGCCTACCACCCGCTGTAGCTGCCAAGGTGGACGGTGCTAAACTGTCTGCTCGTGAAAAGTCACCACCTCTCCCTCGAAACATGTCAGATCCTGACGAGTATGGCGTCCGCACTTACAGCCAGCGCCCCTCGATGCGGGAGAAGGGTATCAACAGCCGTCTTTTCGCTCCCGCCACCTATCAATTCGAACCTCATGAGATTGGCTACCGGGACAGCACCAACGACTCTAGCAAGGGTCACACGCGTGCAAAGCGTGGCAAGTATCTTGACACCCCCAACAGCAACGGCGCTCATATCGACCACTGGTGCTTCGGGTATGACTACTCTTCAATGACGCCTGAGGACTTGGATCAGAATCTTGTCAAAACATTCGGCTGCCATCCCAAGTACGGCATTACTCTTCCTAATCCTCCCCCATACGAGGCCCCCAAAGTCCCGTACGTCCAGCCAGGCAAACCTGTCGTCTATATTTGTCACCCTTCAGGCCGTATCGCCCACGCTTCACGATCATTCCTCAAGACCGTCAATCATCTCCGTTCTGAGGACAGTCCTTGGCGCGTGAAGATGAACGCTTCGTTGCGCCGCTTCTGCAAGCTGGGCTTTGCCGAGCCTGAAGACATGAATATCTCCGAGTACGTCCGTTCTGACGAGGAACTGCGCAGCATGTCTCTGGGCACTGCCCAGAAGGAGCTCGAGGCGAGACCTGTCGTTGTTGAGGAGTTGCCCGATGAAGAGGAGTCCCAGCCCGAGGAAGAGCTAGTTGTCCAGCCCGAGGGAGGATTCTCTGACCTTTCCGTTCTATCTTATGCTGGTGCATTCCTCGAGGCTCAAGAAGCCAACAAAGTGGTGAAGGCTGTTCCCAAACCTGCTCGCTATGATGCTATCCGGGATGTTTTCACCGATTCCAAGCCGGAGCCTGAACCTGAACCAGAGGTCAGCCCCAACAATGCGCTGAATCTGTTGGCCGAACTCAGCAACATCGTTGGTGGCTCTACGAGCGTCGCCTCCATCAACGAGGCACCTTTACCTCAAATGTACGCCACCGCATCAGAATCTTCTGTTGTCCCTGCACCCATGAGCAGTGAGGCGATTCCTAGGGTAGAATCAACCCTGGCCAGTGAACCTGTTGCCATGCATGGACCTGGAGCATACAGCGATTCCTCCATGGCAAACGGTATTGACACTACTCCTCATACAACGCACAGTGTGCCCGAGTCTGAGATACGAGGGCATACTCCTCGAGGCAACGAGTACTCGTATCCTTCTTCTAATCAAGGCCCAGTCGACCCCCGCTATGGCCCAGTTGATGTCTCCGAACCATATCTGCATTCCCAACATCGCTCGCAATCAGTTATACCGCCGGCCGGACCGGTGCACAGTCACCAGCCTGACACAATGCCGTACCTGCCAACCCACGAGCACCCCGTATCACAGCATCAGCCGGTGCGACACCCCGAATACACATCACAACCCGCTTCCGCTGGCCCACCCGTTCAGGACCAGGGGGCGTATATGTCTCACGGCGGTTACCCAAACCCTCCAAGTGCCGACCCTCGGGATGCTCACCTGACAGGCAGCCGCCCGGCAGACCCTGGATATCACCCTCGCGGCCCGAGTAGCTACACCCCCGAAGGACCTCGATATGCGCAGCCATACTGGTCGCAGCAGCCTCCTCCCGGCCCACCCAGCACTGCGATGCCCGCCAGCTCAGCTTCCGGCCCTGGTCCTTCACCATTCCACCAATCCCCCGCCCCGCCGGCGGCACGTATTCCATTTTCCCACAATGGCAGCGCCGAACCACTGCCACCCCTCCGACCACCCCGCGGACGCAACCAGTCCCTACAAGACGAGACTGTGCTTGACCCCAGCCTTCGCTCGTCACCGATGCACAACAGCATGGGTGTTCCGTACTACGCTTCCGGCCCTCCCCCTCGATCGTACCACCGAGGTTACCCAGAACCTCCAAGTCAGCTACAGCTGATCAATGATGACAGAATTCTCCCCAACCCCCAGTCTACGGGGCAAGGGTATATGAATTCACCTAACCAGGGCTACCCGCATCAAGTCCTGTCTCCGACGTATGCAAATCCACCTCCCATGTCTGCGCAGATGACTCAGGATTATCAAGAATCCCACCAAGGCATGTCCTCGATCCATCGGCACCGATCTACCCCTTCCGGGTCATCTGATGCTGGAAACAAGTACCGAAAGCTCCAGCCGGCGCCTGTACCCGCGCACCGCTCCTGGCCTAACAAGCCAGAGTTGAAGACGATACCATACGATCATAAGGAGACGGGCGCAGCAGCTGCCTTGCCCAACTCTGGGCCCACCCAGATCAGGGGCTGGAATGTGAACCAAGTACGCAAGCGGGCCAAAGGCGACAGACCTGAGCTTGGCCAGGATCGTGAGGACTCCCGATAGAGTAAGGACGTTCAACCGGATGCCACTGAGCAGACGAAGCCTTACAAGAGTGTTCGATTCGTTTCTCCTTGTACTGTGCTTCCACCACTGGCACCGAAGCTTCCGTCGAAGCCCGGCAAGAAGAGACTTCGAATCGAATGTCCTCCAGCTGATCCAGAATCTGCAGACACGGATTTACCGGTGAAGCAGGAGGAGGAATCGATCAAGAGAAGACTGCGCCCGAGGACAGTCAAGAAGACAGAAAAGGCTGAACCGTCCGAAAAACAGCCACTGGCGAAGAAGCGCCGGACCAAAAAGACTTGATGCGGCGACGCAAGACAGCATCTTGTTGCTTGGCTTCCCTGGCCGAGAGGGGCACTGGAGTTATCTCATTCACAGAGGGATTTCTCTGCAGAGCTGAAACCTCACTCGATCACCTCTACTGTATTAACAACCACCTACGAATGGCCCATATACCCGGTTAGGGCGCTAAGGATGGGGGATACACCAGGCTTCTTTTGGTTCGCTACTAATAGAACCAATATGATATTCTATGCGTTTCCCCCACCGCAATATCCCATCATTACAACACACGACAAACTCAGGACAAGAAAGAGTTTGCGTTTAACATTTGGAGTGACCGGCATCCGGTTTTTCTCATTCTCTTCCATTTCTTCCTCGTTATAGGCATTGAATGGCGTTGGGCGAACATACCAGCCTGGCCATGCTTCAGAGGCCAGGTATAAATGAATTTCTTTTTCTTCGTTACGCGTGGCTGGTTTCTATTCTATCAAAGGAAGCTGCAGTTATTTTTCACAGCAAGTTATAAATGTTTTCGTTTTCACTTCATCTGGTTTCTTTTTCCGTTTTTCGAAACGCAGATACAGCACCGACGGGAAAAAAACGGACGGAAGCTGATTGGCCAATGTAATTATACATCTTTTTGTGCTTGCTCTGCGGGAGAGAAAAAAGGGGGATTATTAGGGCATCAGAAATTTGGGATGCATTGCGACGTGATGAGATGCGTTTGAAGGAAAGATATAGAAGTGAGATGTATCTCATGGCTACTCTTGGAACGCTCAATAAAAAAAGACGAATCAAAATACTTTAAGGTGTATCCTTTTGTGAATCATCTGTGATGTCGAGAAGATCGACCCCAAGGATCACGAAGTAGAAGCAACACAAGTATCAAAGAGACATCAACGTCCTCTCCTACTTCCCTAGACTAGATTGTGTGCAGCGTATGATGCTCAGCTTTAGTGTACAAGGTATCTACCAATTTCCATTTTGCCAAAAAGCTACTTCATTCTTTAAATGTGAAATCAACGTTCTCCTGCTTAACTGTAAATAGCAAAGACCACAACAACCCGCCATTGCGGATTTGAACTGTTGTGATGTTTGTCATTTTCCATCATCTTTGGCGGGATTTGCTTGCTCCGGCTGTGCCTTTTGAGGAGGCTCCTGCTGCGGCTGCGGCTGCGGCTGCGGCTGCGACTGCGACTGAGCAGTGTGTTGGTCGTTTTGAAGCAGGGGCTGCACGGCGTTGATGTTCTGTGTCGGATGGGCCATAGTGGTATCATGGATGGGGAGTGAGCCCAGTGGGTTGCCGCCTAGGACCAAAGGGTTGCTGTGGTGTGCCAAAGCTCCCATTGAGGTCGGATCCATGCTCATGGGTAGGGCGTTGATGCCGCCTAAGAGCATCGAGTCAGGACCGTTTGGTACCTGGTGGTTGGTGAGAAGGCTGGAGCCGAGGGTGCCCTCCGGATGCAACGGGTACATGAGAGCCTCCATAGAGTTGCCATCAAAGACCACCATGTTCTGTATGGGCTGCTGGGTCTGACCAAGGACGTTGATGACATCTTGGGCCAGTTGACCACCAAGAATGGCAGAGACCGGGGCGATCTCACTGCCAAGATTCTGGAGAAAACTTCGAAGGAACTCTGGACGCAGAGTCTCGCTGGGCAAGCCAAGGGCCTTGTGCTTCTGAGTAGCGATTTGAGTGAAGATCTTGAGATCATCACGTGTGCTGGGAAGTCGAGCACCCTGGAGCTGCATGAATTCCCACAGGGCACGCAGGCAGGAGAGAGCAGGAGTGACGCTCTTGAGACGACGGCGCGACTGCGTGTACTCTGCAGGTAATCCACCGACATCGCTGGCGAGGAACCATGTTGAGTAGAGCTCGCGCTTTGTGACTGACTCGATAGTCTTGGGGCCCTCGCGACGTGTTTGGACGTCGACGACAGTGCGGGTGCGTGTTTCCGGGCCTGGTATGGTGGGAACGTTGCCGAGATCACGCTGGATCTTGTAGTCGTGCTCAATAAGATCGCTGAAGATGAAACCGTAGAGGCCATGAGTACCGGTGGCATAGAAAGCCTTCTGGTTCAACCGAGTGGCGGTGTTGATGATATTGTATGACTCAGGGTCAAGATCAGTGGCGATAACGATGTCGAAGCCAGCAAAGTAGCTAGGTCCTTTCGTTTTGACGCCCTCAACATCAACGTTCACACGTACACGAGGATTTAGCTTCTGAATCGCAGCGCTAGCGACCTGGGCGCGATTCTGACCGATGATAGAATCGTCGTCAGGAAGGAAGAATTGAGCACCACGATCAGCCTCCGTGATGGGTGACGCATCGAGAAGAGTGATAGAGCCAACGCCAGCCAGGACCAGATTCTTTGCAATTTCATTGGCAAGGGCCTTGATAGTGATGAGGAGAATGTTTGCGCTCTGGATCTTGGCCTGAGCGGCCATCCCCCAGAGACGGATCTGACGATCATAGAGAGCGATCTCATCTGATGGATGTGAGTGGAGGAACAAAAGAGACGAGTCAAAATGTATACTCACCGGCGCTGACAGTAGCCTGCTGGGGAGCTGGGAGACCATAGGCGTTATTCTGACCGTTGGGCAACAGCATGCCAGAGTCCATCGAGAAAGAAGGGTCTGCCAAGGGTAGCTGCATGGCAGCGAGAGAGGGATCAGCCATCAGGGCAGGGTTGGACATCATGGCCGCCATGAGGTCAGGGTTCATGGAGTTGATGAGAGGATCCTGTAGTTGAGGTATGCTGTTGTTGGTGGAGAGGGCGTCACCGTTGGGCTGAGCAGTGATGCCAACGGATGAGTTCAAGGCGACAGATGTATCTGGGAGCTGTTGCTCAGGCGCAGGCTCAGGTTGAGGCTGGCCCTGATCTTGGCTTGATGAGTCCATTAGAGAAGGCCAGGGAGTAAATAAGCTGGGACAGAGTTGTCACTTGTCTGCCACAAGTGTTCGCGATGAAGGTGAGTGGAGATTGAGGATATCGAGATAATAGAGAGTAATTCAGTTGGTGGTGGTTGTTGTTGTTGATGTGGACGTTTATGCCGATGAGACGACGGGAATATGTGATGAATGCAAACACGCGCGCGCGCGCAAGGACGTTGTTGAGGCCCTGTTCAGGCTACAAACAAATGTGTAGTTCTGACGCAAGTGTGTGAGCGTTTAACTGCTGGGGTCTGTGTTTGTATAAGATGAGATGAAATAGAGACGAAATATACCCGGCTCGACTTTTCCCCCTTCTTCTGTGAATTGGGAAGTGATTCTCAAGGGTCAACTTTCCTTTCTTTCTTTCACACTTCCTTCCTACTTCCTGCCCTGTCTGAGCTGGCGTTTGATTTGTGTGGGTTAAATGGGAACGATTGGCTGACTGAGGGAGTATGTGGAGAAAGGATCTTCAAAAATGCCCTTTAAGGAAAAGCCATTGGGCTGTGAGTGTATACTGGATGCTACAGTGCGGTACAAGGCCAATATTGCGCGGTAATTGCTGTATCTTACCCAGTGAAAGGCTGATGAACTTGATCATAGAAGCCACGAGACGATGAATACTGTACATACCTAATTCTTCCAGCCCTGTGAGCTATCTGATCCCGATCAACACTAATTTTAAGCGCGTGTTTCATTCTAAGGTCATGCAAACCATAAGGTACAGTAGTAGTAGGTAAGCCTCGCCTTATCCTCTTTACCTGGATGTCCCAACAGAAGACAAGTCAAAGAACCAAAAAAACACAACTACGAGGGAGCCTATGTTTAGGTGGAAGTCAATATCTCATGTTGGATTCTGTCCTCAAGCCCACCAGCTTCGTTCCTGTCTGTATTAATTTCTGCTACTCTCTGAACCCTTCTCGAGCATCAATATCAACTTGACTAACATGACTGACAAGGACGGTTCTAGAGTGAACTTCCTTATAGAATCCACCACCTGTATGTTGCACGTGCTTGTGTTTGATAAAGGCATAACCTGTTAATGATATTGAACCCATGACGACAGCAGTCAATTCAACAAGGAGTAGAAATAAATACGTCGATAGGCGGGATAAATCAACTCTTTGGATAACGACAAACAAACACCTTTATTCTCTTTTCTCATCCCTCCCGTCCGTGAACTTCTCACACTCTTCCCATCAAACACTAGCCAACCACTGACTACCAACGTCATTCTCTTCAATTTGGTCGCCTGAAAAAAAAACATCGACATTCTGACCACTTTGGACCCCCATCCCCATCTTACTGGTTGAACCCCTCTCACCTTCAGCGCCTTTACCCTCTCTTCTTGTCCACTCTTTGCACCGTCCCAACCTCTTTCACCCTCTCCCTCTTCAACAACCACCCACATTCAATATCTTGACACACCAAGAAGCCACAAACAGGATTAAAAAAAAAAATAAAACCCTCGACCATCATGTCTTCCCGGTCGGGGTCAAATTCCCATCCAAGGCATTCTAGGGAACCCCTTGATGAATACCCCCCACTGCCCATCTCTCGGCTACCATCCCTCCGAGCCCTTGCCGCACAGCGTGATAGAGACGGCACATCACCAACTTCCTCGTCTTCCCGACCTCAGTCTAGGCACTGGTCTGCCGCCGCACGTCGAGCCGAGAGGATACGAAACTTGGACAATATCGCCTCTTCTACTTCAAATATCACTTTTAGCGACTTTGACCGACCCATGGACGATGGCTGGCCCACTTCGAGACCAACTGACCGCATCCGGTCCGCTGCTGCCGTCGCAGCTGTAGTCGCCGAGAACAGTCGTTCTCCAAATCTTGAAGACCTTGATCGCCATCTTGAAGAAGCAAACTCCCATCTTCGCGCTCTTCTCGACCTGCAGAACCACTCCAACCTTTCAGGCACCCTCTCTCCGTCTACCTACTCACCTCCCCACCGATCCGACGAACTTCCCGACTCGACGAGACGACACAAGCGACGAAAGCTGGATTCCGATCGTTTAGCCCCGAGTTATAGGGGCCTTCGCTACGGCAAGTACGGTCAGGTAGAGACCGGACAGCTGCAGATGGAGATCCTAAGCTGTGACGGAGGCATGTTCTCCAACGAGACCTACGCCGCCGACAACATCCTCAAGAATGACAACTCTGTCTACTGTACAAAAGGAAACCGCTGCAACATCGTCCTACGGCACCGTGACACAACCGTCTTCACCCTACAAGAGCTGATTATAAAGGCACCCGCACCCATCAACTACTCTTCTCCGTATGTTCCCACGATCTTCTCCTTCTGTCGGTCGTTGTGACGTTTCTTCCTGCTTCTTACCTGCTGTATATGTCCAAGGACATACTTGAAAATTATCCTGGCTGACTCTCCCCCGTTTACCAAATAGTGTGAGAGAGGGAATGGTCTTTGTAGCTATGGAGGAAGACGAGTTGCTGAGCCGAACTGCACAATATCAGATCCAATATACACCTCGCACAGCCGAAGATGGTGAAGGAGACCACAGAGGTCTACAGCGTATTCCCGCCGAGATTGTCTCCATACAACACCACGATAACGGCACCACAACAACACGGTCCCGTCCAGCCTACACCTACCGCGGTAGCACTGACGAACACGAGCCTCGTACGCCCCAAATGCCACCCGAGTTCGCAGCCAACATCCCTGATCTGAACGTCACCACCGAATGTAGCGACGACGAGGATGAGGATTACGATGGCACCTCGCGGTTTCTCCGCCGCGCCCCTAATCGCATAGGATCACTACCTTTTGAGACCCTCGACTCAGATTCAGATGACGATGCCACCGCAACTGCCAACCCTTTTGGCTACGAATATCTCGACGACCCCCATCATCCTTCTCACTGGCGCCTTTACAGTAATGCTGCCACCAGCGGTGGTCCACCCCCGCTCCGCCGTCGCATCCCTGAACGGGAACGGGAACGGGACCGTGACCGTGAACGCCAACGCTACAACAGCTCTTTCACTGAAGCCTGTGAAGCCCACACTGCCGCTGCTCAAGAGGTCATCCGCGCTGTGGGAGGCCGGCTCCTTTCCCCGCATGCACGATTCTACATCGAGAAGAAGAAGACAAAGTGTACAATTCGTTTCGATCCCCCCGTCTCGGGACGCTTCATCCTCCTCAAGATGTGGTCCTCCCATCATGATCCAGCAAGCAACATTGATATCCAATCTGTCATTGCTAGAGGATTTGCCGGACCGCGCTACTTCCCCTCACTCCAGCTGCGATAGTTCTCGCCTTGAAATCACATCTGTCGAGAGGCAATCCTATTGTTGACCATCTCAAAATGCATTCTCACCCAACTACTATTCAATGGTCGGATACTGTAACCCCAAGTGAGACACATAACTTCTCACACCCAGTTCGCTTCCCTCTATCATGATACCCGACTTTCATCCTTCTTGTAACCTCTGTACAGAAGTCACTATGAATAAACGCCTAACGCTCTACACACGGCATTCCTCTTTCTTTCTTTTTTTTTTCGTCATAGCTTGTTCGACCTCTTGTTCCATGGCGCATGTATAGAACGGATTTCAGGGATTGTTTTACATGGCAGGGTGTTAGGTATAAGACAATCATAATGCATCATGAATCGCATCAAAGCCCCGTCCGTCAGTCATGAGTGATAATTGATGATGTGTTTTTTTCCCCTATCTTCTTTGCAATAACCATACCACAATACCCCAATAGGCCAACCAAGACGTTGTAACACCTCTGTTACATCCTCCCCATTTCACCACGAAAGCTAATGATACAACCTCATCTACTTCATCTCGTTTTCGTTCACCAAACACCTGGCCTGTTACCACAAGAACAAGCGCAGTGGCCATCCTTGCAAATGTTTTGTACCAAAGTGCTGATGCTCACACCGCAAATGATTGCGTGTTACTGACACTTGACTGCTTGCTTGGATGAGCGGTTTGAGCTGGGGTTTGCTTGGGCGAAAGTGAAGAGGAAAGCTCCTGAGTTTGGTGATGCGAGTGTGGAACATCAGCAGCAGCTGCAATCAACACAACACTGATGCCAATTAACCTATCATCATGTTAAATGAATTTCAGAATGCAATACCAGCGACACTCACAGGTTGACAAAGATGAGCCACTGTGCAAGTGTCTGAATGTAGGTAGACGCGATGCCGGGGCAGCGAGGAAACAAATAAGGGAGGGCAAGAATGAAGACCAAGGTGGCAGCAAAACGAAAGATGTACCGAGCCAAGTGATGCTTTCTCAGATGAACAATGTTGAGCAACAAGAAAGCGATAGCAACCAGCGAGATGAAGAGCAGAGCTGCGTACGATGTAAAGTACCGATCCGAGCAAGCTTCATAGTTGATTGGAATGGTCGATGGCAGTTGGAAACGTGTACCCCGGCCAGGGCCCCAGAATCTATCCAAGTCCAGATCAACATCGACGCTGCTCGCATCGAACCGACTTAGATCAATAGTTGCGAGGGTTGCTGTGTCACTTGCATTTCCCTGGCTTGCAGCAACGGCCGCGAAAATGGCAGTGATTAGTGTGATGAGGCCAAAGAGGGCAAGAAGGAAACTTAGAATGGCGTTGAACGATTTGCCAAGTCCATTATGCTGAGTGCTATGAGGGTGTGTCTTTGATGGAGGGGGTGAAGTGGTTCGATTCATCTTGACAATAACAAGCGGTGGAGATGAGGATGATGATGGATTCAACAATGAGTTGCAAGCAAACGTGATAATAACTGCGGAGAAAGAATGCGTGAAACAGTGCTTGTGGGTAACAGTGCAATTGCTGATGCTGATAGAGAGGTACCAAAGAAGATGGAGATGGTGATGGGGACAAGTTGAACGAAGGAAACACGATTGTGAGAGATTGATATAGGTATCAACTATAGCAATGTGCCTTCCACTTATATTGAGGTCCTGCCCACATTCGCAATACTGTAAAATGGAAGGAGAGCAAAAAGATATAAGGGGCGGGATCATCACTCTGCGATTGCCGCCTCCTGTGAGTCCTGTCTACTCGTACCTTACATTTGCTGGCTCACTAGGTATACCTGCTTTTTTTATGACCTATTTGTACGCAGGCGCAGCTCAGGCTCACTGAACTCAAGCATTAGTTGAGGGAGGGCATAGTCGCTTAGTCTACATATCTGAAATGCCCGCGTTAGAGACATAGAAGTAATCGCTGGTAGTGACAATTGAAACCTGGTAGACAACGGTACCGATCAGACGAATAAGAAAGACGATGCAACGAAACACCGTCGGCTTTCTTCTGAGGAATAGCTACATGATTTCATAGAATAAAGCCTTCAAGGTTCACTTGAAAGACGTTACAGAAAGAGAGCCAGGGGCTTGTACGTAGTTATTCCTTCCGTCAACGTGGAAGCCATGCGGTCCTGTCTGTCGGATCGGCAGGCACTGAACAACGAAAGGAGCATCTCTACATGTTACCGAAGCTTCGAGGCGCCATTGCATAAATTGCGCCTGCCACATGGGGGAAGACCGTTGGTGGTTGAAGTTGATGAGAAGGTTTCTGTGCTTGTCTCTTGCATACCAATGAATTTGGGTTGGTGGGCAAGAGGTAGTTAGGTAGGCAGTTATCTGAGAATTCCATCGCAAGGCAAGAATAATCTTGGAAACACTGTCCAAGCGAAGGCGGAGGGAGGCTTTGAGGCGCCCATCTCATCAATATGTGTGTTTGGGTGCTGGAATTCAGGACTTACGACATAGACTTTTAAAGCATGTCCTCATATGTCGGATTTACCCATGTTCACCGCGAGTATGTAATCTGAGCTTTTTGCATAATTCATGGGCCCGTCCCTTTACGGAGAGGGCTAATGGACTGAGTTTATCGAGACGGACCTAGAACCTGAACAAACTCCACCACGGCAATACAAGACTCTGAAATCATGCCAGTCGACGATGTCAAGAGATTTTCGCCACATAAAGTCACTTTGGAGCCACGAAGAAGCCAAATCCATACAGTTTCAACACTGGAGATGTATTGATCGAGATTTGGCGTTGGTAGATCGAGACGTTTGAAGCATAGTGAAGAATGATTGGAACTACAAAGTTAGAGGAATGACGAACTCATGACCAAGTGTGTTACTGTGTAGAGTCTATTCATACCATGTCATGTCATTCCGTGTCGCAGGCGTAGTTGGTTTGATATCGAGCTGAAGGCGGCTGAGGATTGACAGTTCGAGTTGCAGGATCCCGAACGAGAATGCAACTGGTTTCATTGAACTGCCTACCTACCCAGGTAGGTAGGGGTCGATTATCCTCCTGTACTGTACATATGGGTTGCACATCGCTAACTGTTTGCATAATGTTTGAAGTTGAGTGCTCCACAAATAGTGGCTTCTTCAATCTATTGATCCAGTCTACGAGCTTCATTTCCGAAAACCACAAAGCTTTTCTTACACCGACACTGATTTGGAAGAGTTCCATGTTGTTATTCCCTCTTTTTTTCTTTTTTCTCTCCATGACCAGGGACTCATTATTCTCCTAGTTGATATTAACACATCACCCAAACTTGACTTTGATAACCAAGTCAGTCAAGCGGTCCGCCCGCCTCTAAAGCTCCTGTGGCGTCTATCAACATTCCAGTGGTATTGAGGATCTGCATGGTCCGCATTCAACATAATGGGTGGCTTGTCAGGAAACGCACCTGAGCCAGCACACACAAGTGAGACACACTGAGACGGGAAACATGCCCGTTTCTGCTGCATGTGCCTCGAACAAAAACCACTTTAAGAAACAATGAAGACTAGAGACATTTACGTCAGTTTTGAGAGTTTAACAGCAGGCCACCACATTTTAGGAATGCCATACCATGACACGATGCAAATCCATTATCACACATTGTTGACCGTCTCTTGGAACATTTGTCATTGTCGGCAGCACTCGACATTGAAAGGAGTCATATTGTTGGCTCGCCGCCGCTATACCAGCTTGAGTTACTGACACCCCCCTGCCACTAGGCTCCACTAGCACCTTAGTGCCTAATTCCCCTCCCCACCAGCCTAAACCCTCATTCTACAGCTCAAGAACCGTGGCCTGCCAGCCATTTGCCTACAGTACTGTCTTGTGCCTATGCTTGTGGTGCCGACCTTTGAAGGGTCCTTTGATTGAACAGGAAGTGTGTGTGGAGGGAGGGCCGGTCCTGCCCGTGGGACCAAGGCGTCCGGAGACTCGTATACGCATGTGCCGCGTTGCATTTATCTCGACTCAGCACCCATCGCCCATCATTCATCGTCCAACCTATGTCTCTTCTGTTTTCGTCTTCACAACCGTGGCAGATAGTCTCACAACCCGTCGATCGATAGCACGGCCTCTTCATACCAGAGTACGACTGGTCTGTGAGCGGGTTTACATCGACTACCGACTGATTCCACTAATACACACGCTACTGTTCTGTCTCACCGGATCCATCCTTCAGACCCCTGGTACTATCAATCTCCCGTGCCTTACGACACCTCTTGGAACCGAAACATTAGCACATTACATTAATTATGCTGCACCTCGATCCCCAGGGGCTCAACCATCATGCCCGCCGGACCCATACGGACAATGCTCCCGACTACCGTTCTCGTCCGGGTTCCCCTGCTTCTCCGCTTGCCAATGCCTCTACGTATGCCCCTAGATCTGTTTCTGGCCGCGGACACACCATGAGCTCCAGCTTTGTCAACAATCATCAAACAGAAACAACATCCTCTCTGCGTCTCCCCACATCTGCACTCACCAAGTCAAGCTCTACATCACCATTACCACCACCTCATCTGCCTGCCCGTTCACCAGCTCCCACTGGACCACTTCCTCCTCTCCCGCCTCCTACTACAACGCTTCAACTACCACCTCTGGCTCGAAAACACGATTCTGGATCCCATGTAGAAACCACTTCACCAAAACTTCAATCTCCTCTTCGCTATTCTCTCAGCTCTTTCGACGATAACACCAATCCTATCGACAATCTGATCAACACAACTTCTCCCAGTCAACCCCAGGATTCCTCTCCCGATATGGCTTACACTGGTGACAACAAACGGGCTAGGCCACGAGTTGTAACAACAACAACCACCACCACCGCTACCAGAACAGAAGACATAAGCGCGACAACGTCACCTACAGTGACAGAAAACCCATCTCGCGGCCGGCTCACATCCTGGCTCTCGCGGACGAACACTAGTACATCATTGTCAACCACAAACTCAACCTCCAAGCCCACGTCACCTGCTGGACTATCACGATTCAATTTTTTCGGCTCTAATGCATCTACAAATACCTCTATTAACTCGCAAAATGATGAGCTGATGACCCTCGATATTGAGAAGAGTCTCTTTCCAGGTGGCGCTCCCGCCGATGGAACGGCTTTCTCGCCCGCCGCTTTCAAAAACTTGCAAATGAATGCCACTGGTCTGCTGGACAAGTTTCAAAGTGCCTACCAGCAAAGAGCAATCGAGTATCAAGATCTCAAGGCTGATCGCGATTCACTTTTGGCGGACAAATGCCAAGCTGAAAAGAGGATGCAACACATGGAGAAACAAATTGAAGAGTACGAGCGCAAGGCCGACGAGCGTGACGCATTTATAGAGTCTCTGCTCAAGGAACTGGCTCTGGAAGTGTCGAAACGAACCGAGGACAATGCAAGAGAGAATAAAGAGATTTCGCCCTCGAACGCCTCTACAATATCCGAGGATCTGGGGGTTGACGAGGACCGGCAGAGGGGACACTGGCGTAAAAGCACGTCAACCTCAAAATCTGAAGAGACAGACGAAGATAGCATGGACGGAGCTAGTGTCTTCTCTCAATCCCGAAGTCCTACAATCAACACGAGCGTTTTCGAGCCCAGTCCAGTAGCGACTCCAACACCTCAGACCAGGCCTGTTATGCTGGAGCCACCTAAGCCTCCTGTCACGAAACCAAGCGCCCCTCAAATGACTGCCTTTCAAAAACTGTTCAAAAATGTGGGAAATGAAGCAGCCAGAAATACAAATACCGTCCCTACCAGTTGCCGCAACTGCCAAGGACAAGACACAAGCGTGGCCTGGGATACTGTAGATCTCCTCAAGGGTGAGAACAAGGGACTCAAACTTCGAGTTGAGGAACTGGAAACGGCAGTTGAGGGTGCTCTAGACGTTGTCAATGGTCTAGTACTGTGATTTCCTGTTTTTTTCTTTTTTTCTTCTTTTTTCTTTTGGGGGGGTTTGCATGATGGAAGCACTGGCGCAGTATGAAAACTCGACACTGAATTGCAGTGCTGCGAGATTATAAAGGGCGTGGATTGTGGGAAACATTACAGAATGATTGTGATTGCTTGTTTCTTTTTATGGTGTTTCTGGATTGGTTTAAACCAGCTTTTTGGGAAACCATGGGCGGCGTTAATGGTCATGGGTTAGGGCATTCGATACCATTCTGTACTGGTCAGAAGAATATTTTACTCTCATCGTAGCATGAAGGCAGCAGGATATATGTCATAGATATGTTTGCCAAGTTTGAAAATACAGTAGACTAGAAGAAAAATCGACCATGTTCGAACAACTCTATGCTCTCTTCGGTTTGGTTTTCCTCAAGAATCACCCAAAAGTCGACTTCCAGCAGCATGGTGTAGCATCCCGAGTGCAGCAGCCCCCTATGCCCGAACGTCAAAGCTCAGAGCATGAGGCTCAAAACGAGCGGTAGCCATGGGTATATACGGTGTCTCGATGTATCGAGATGCAGCGGCAATCTGTCTCGACAGCATCAAACACACACAGAGCCTTCAGCACTCAAATAGTCCTTGGACGTTGTTCGCTCCCATTTTAGCATCAGGCATACGGTAGAATCACAACTCTGTCACATCCTTGATTCGCTTGTCCAGTGTCTCGATTTTGACTGACCCAGATTCAAAGTCCGAAGCAACACACACCTCCCTTCGATGCACGGTATATGTACACGCAAAAATTTTCCCAAACCCACCCCCTCTCTTCCTGAGGGCGCTTTTCCCTTTCCTACTTTCTTCAACCCCCTCCCTTCTCTTCGTACAAGATGCCCAAATTTAGTGGTGGGACTCGTCATGGTGGTGCTCATCCTGGAGGAAGAAGTACTCGTAACCGCAGTATCCGGCAAAGGCAACGGTGGCAATACCCAGGCCGGGGAAACCGCTCTTGAAGCGGTTCCAGCGAGTGTAGGGACCGGCATATCGCCAGGCCTCGCTAGTTAAGAAGGATAGTTAGCATCGATGTTCTCGTGTTGATCGGAATTGAAAGATCGAGGTGACCAACTTTCGCTCCCAGGGATCGTATCGTGGCTGGCCGGTGGCTTCCTTGAAAGCTCGCATGTTGAAGCCGGTGATGTTGGGCTTGGGCCCGTTGTGGGCGGCTCGTAGTACTCTGTATGGAAGCTCGGGGTTAGAAGGATGAAACTAATCAAGAACAGACAATTCAATTGAGGTAGCGAGATGTGAATGAATCGAATTGTCGAAAGCAAATACGAGCCGAGAGCGATTACTTACCTCGTTGCGAACATGGTGTATGTGAAGAGACTCAAGGCTGGAGGTTGAGGATCTGACGACAGGAAACAAATGAATGAATGAATGGACGAATGGAGAACGAGCCAATTCGACGTGATGGATCAGGCTGCCCACCTGGCCTGGCACTTAGGTAGGTACTTGGGTACATTTGAATATGCGGCTACCACTAACTTGACTCGCTTTTACAGGCTTTGGTACCTATTGGAATGACCTTCGTACCAGGGCAGTTGGCAGTTAGGTGCAAGATCGGATTAAATACTGCCGGGGGCTCCGGTGATCCGTGCGCCAATCCCTTCCTCACTCCTCCTCTCACACTCTTGTGAGAGCCCTGGTCACAATGACAGAGTCTCGTGCTTTGGGCTTAGCACAACGACATCTTCAATAAGTATTGCTTAAACACGCCGTTTCTTAAGATTTCCCCTCTTCGTTCCAGTACATTAATCTCTAAGATCATACGTCGAACAAGCAACAAACCTGATAATTAGCATCAGTTCGTGTATGCTAGCGTTCTAGGCTACAGAGTCTACCCAAACATACACCCACCTTGAGAGAGAGTTCCCACAGCTTTCCCTTATCGACAACATCCTCCCACTTCCACGCAAAAACGACATCAACTTCACTCCTCCTCCAACGCCGCACTCGCCCTTGACTTTGCGCCATAACGCATTCAACACCATCGCGCCTCCACCCGATCTATATTGTATTGGAGCTTTGGTTTCGGCCCTTGTTTATCATTAAGAATTTCCCCTCATCAATGCCAAATCGACGTGGTCGTCGAGGTAACACATATACCTCCTCGCCGTCGCGTTAGAGACCGCTGAGGCATCCTGAGCTATCGCATCCATTCGATTACCGTTTATACTTCTACGACAACGTCCGCGGCGTAACCCGAACCGGCACTCATCGCCAGTATCGAAACATAAGTAGGCAGGCGACTTCCAGAAACTGGTTTGCTCCCGATACAAACACACAGAATATCAACTCGATGCCGCCTCAACTTCGGGGCTTCGGCGGCGCCGGGCCTTCTGTTGCAGCGCCTTACCACCAAGGCGGTTTTCCTTCTCATAATCAGCCTCAGGGTGGCCACCTCGGCGCGAATCAATACCTCAATGCCAATGCGCAGCTGGGTCCCTTTTCTGGTGTGAATGGAGCGTTCACTGCTGGGCTGAGCAGTGCACAGGGGTTTGCCGATACAGGATTTGGCAGCCAAAGCGCCAGAATGGGCTTTGCGCATGGCCCTGCTGGACTACAACAACCGCAACATGGAGGACAGCTCCACCAGAATGTATTGATGGAGCATCCTGGTATCAGGCCGCACCCTAATAAGGGCAGGATACGGGAGGTTTGGAAGCACAACTTGCATGAGGAAATGGCCGTTTTGCGAGATTTGGTGGATAAATATCCGTATATCGCTATGGTAAGGACAAGCCCCAGCGTTGGGGGTTCGGCACCTACTGACGACGATCAAGGATACTGAATTTCCGGGCGTTGTGTCAAGACCAATGGGAGGATTTAGAGGTAAGAGCGATTATCACTACCAGTGTCTAAGGACCAACGTGGACATGCTCAAAGTCATCCAAATTGGCTTGACGTTGTTCAACGAGGACGGTGAGACACCACCTGCACGACCAAACCCCAACGATCCCGAGCTTGGCCCTGCTGCCCGAAGGACGGCCAACAACGCGCCATTCCCCTGTTCCTGGCAGTTCAATTTCAAATTCAACTTGAAAGACGACATGTATAACGAAAAGTCGATCGAATCCTTACAGCAGGCCGGTATTGATTTCAACCTACTGGAGCGGGATGGAATCGACCCTCACGAGTTTGCGGCACTTCTCATCCCCTCGGGTCTAGTGTGTTTTGACAACGTACGATGGATCTCGTTTCATGGAGGCTATGATTTTGGTTACTTGACAAAACTGCTCATCTGCATGCCCCTACCCAATGACGAAGTTGATTTCGATCACAAGATGAAGCTATACTTCCCCACGACCTACGATGTGAAGCATCTTATGAAGTACGCAATCAAGCTTCATAACTCTGGTCTCCTCACTCCCAATGATCCCACTAGTGCCGAGATCTTGCAAAAGTTCGAGCACAAGTCCGGCCTGGAGAATATTGCCGAGACGCTCAAGATTAAGCGTGTTGGGTCGGCTCACCAGGCTGGTTCAGATTCTCTGCTCACCGGAAAGGTCTTTTTCCAGATGCGCGATAAGATCTTCAATGGGGACATTCCCGACGAGCACGTAGGAAAGGTCTGGGGCCTGGGATTTCCTGATGCCGGACTCATGACCGCGTCCATGCTTAACCAGCAAGCAGGTAACGATGGGCAGACCAACGGGGGACCTAGCACTCCCAACACTACCAATGCTGGATTGGCAACTACCCCGGCAGCAGGGAACCAGAACATGAACAGCATCACCAACACAGGGCCCATGACCCCTGGTGGCGGCGGCGGCGTATTTGGCAGCTTTGCGTTTGGGGGTAATCGGTAAAGAGGGGTGTCTGGGTGCTTTGAAAAAGGAAATGAATCGGGGTCTTTTTGAACCCTCATGCTAAGAATTATGCAAAGAGTATTTCTATTCTGCACGCGTATCCTCGTTATGCTCCTTGTTGCTGGTGCATTTGCTCTTGTTGGCCTGGCTCTACACAGACTCAGTCATTCACCAACGTTCTTCTACCGTCAGGGATCATTTGTATATTATGTCTCAAGGTCTTCGTACGCCATGATTGTTATGAAAGTTTGATCGGCGCTTATGGATATAATCCCGTCGCAATCACTTTTCCCTTGAACAAGTACACATTTATACAGTAAAGAGGTGCAGAATGAGTGATGTTATTAGTAGAAGGCTACGAATTAGAAATCGAGTTGTTCCTGGCAGACAGACCAAGCGAGCGGTGTTCAGCAACAGTAAGAAAAAAAGATCATAATGGTGTTATGAAAAAAAATCGATTGCTCCATTCCCAGACCCAGAAACGCCTTCCGTATTGATGATAGTAAAAGGCAAGTACTTCGGTGACTACCTAATAGCAGATGATTCTTTCGAATGGTTTTATGTAATGTATACCTTCTTCAGAGCATCGACATCAAAGACCTCACCAGTACGCAGATCCTTAACCTGGCCTGGTGGAAGACCTGCTTTCTTGGCCTGAGCCTCGAGACGATCCTTCCCATAAACACATCCATTGGGTAAAAGTCTCAAGTCATGCTCGACATGACTCTGGGTGTGGTGCGCGTATGGTACGTTACGTGCTAACTCGTTGAGTTCTGTGGAACAGATGGGGCAGACGCCATGCCCAAGAGTGGACGCTGCAGCTGCAGCTGCTTCGGACGGAGTAGCAGGTGTAGGTGTCGACCCAGCAGGGGGGTCTGCGTGACAGGCTGGTGTTTTCAATGCTGAAAGGCCCGACGATAGAGCAACATGAAGGAGCGGAACAGCGGGGAGAGCAAGCAGTTGGTTATGCGTGGTTGTGAAGAGATTAGCAAGGTCAGCCCATCGTGAGGGCTTGTACAGATCTGCATAGGCATCTGAGGCGGGAGAGTCCGGTGGGAAGGCAAGTAGACCACAAGCCTGCTGGACTTCGCGAGGAAAAGCTAGACGTGAGGGGATCAGGTGTTTCTTAGCATGGGCGATGGCTTCTGTGAGCTTCGTAGAGGATTGTGAACGGACTAGTTCGATATATTGCTGAAAGCGCAGCATGAACTCAAGTTTACTCTGTAGAAGACGTTAGTTAGAAGAGGAACGGCCCAGAGCTTTTCTCTAAACTTGCCTCCATCTTGCGTAATTCCTTCTTGTTATCGTTACACCAAACCAAGGCTTCGGTCACGCTTCCTTTGAGCAGGGCATCACGGATACGACTCATGGCGGCGAACGTATCGATATCAACAAGGTTCTCCATCTTCCGCTGCTGGGCCAGCTCTTTCGCGCTCTCGTTATAACCACGTCTGAGCAGGTAGTCGGCCAGTAACCGGTCCAGTCTCTTCCGACTCCAGGCCTCATACTTGACATCCTCGACAGATTCGAGAGTATACAGCTCGTCAAGATGTGCAATACGAGCGGCAGCCTGTTTGTGTAGGCGAGCTTCATCTGCAGCATTTGCGGCCAACTTTCGCTTTACACCGCGCATGCGGTTGATCATGGTATCGAGGTTACGAAGGACATCTTCTTGGGAAGCCCGGCCGGACACGGCAGCGGTAGCCGATTCCTTGAGGAGCGTCTTGAGCGCGGTGGTGTCTTTCTCGATAGTGAAGTGTGCAGCACGGAAGTTTTTGCGGAGAAGTTCCGAAGGAAGACGCAGAAGAGGTTGGTCCTGTCGGTGGATATGTTAGTTGTGGCTATAAAGGAGCAGCAGAAGTGACGGTGAGGTTGATAGATGCTCGGCGTTAGGAGTCATGATTCGATGCATAGCTTACCAGTAAGAGATGATCGTTGTGTTTCAACGTAGCAGACTCGTGATCGCCCATTATGAGCGATCTGAACGCCAGAAACAGGCGGGTTAGTGAGCTAGACTTGGACTGTTCTTGAGGTTTTGGTCTCGGGTGTTCGGTGTTCACTGGTGAAGAGATGGAGAGAGGTTAGGTGACGTCGTGTGAGAGCTGGCGATGGAGGATTGCGGCTTTAGTGGGGGTAAGGGCGCTACAGTGGTTGAACTATGGCGGTCATTCGAGGAAAGTATGGCGCTGGGGGGAGGATCCTGGATGGTACCCCAGGTTACCTTGCGGAGGATCAATATGCAGCAACGGCTACACTAGGTAGATAGTAGATAGTGAAGTTGAAAAAAAAATATGTTCTTGATACGCTTACGGCGTTACAATATTAGTTCTTGGCAAATCGCGAATACTCTGTGATGCGGACATTCACGTTAATCTTGTTCATCTTGGAGGAGTGTAGGTACCCAGGCAGTTACGAAAGGAATCAGTCACCTTCAACAAGTGGATGAGGTGATGCACTAAAACAGAGGCAGGGGCTTTGGAGAAAACTCTAGGCCATGATGTCGCGCATTCAGCGAAAGAAAACCAAAACGTTGATGTTAATCTCCAATGAGAATAAGGAACATATGAAACATTCTCGGGAACAGGACGCAGCCTGTCTCATCTCATGAGTGTCAAGTGATGTGATGTTGGGCGGGTGTGTCAGGTGATGCTGTATGATACTCTCCGATGATCCTGAGTGGTTTGCAACCCAGCTGAGGATAAGAAGAAAAAAAAGGTGGGTGTAAATACCTCCAATAGATTACTGCATATTGACCCTGATCTAATTGCGTTATGTTCAACCTGGAAACTGTTGAGTTTCTATAAAAGATTTGCGCTGTCAAGATTTCACTATCTCAAATGGCCGACGGGTTTATCTAGTACCTAGGAATAGTCTTTGTGTAACAGCCGCAAGTCATCTGATGGAATCCATCTGTTTTTGGGAGGTATGATAGGACTTTGCACGGTGTAAGGAGGGACTCTTTGTGAATGGAAACTGGCTCATAGTCTATTACCATGAAATTAGCTATTCAAATGTTTGTTTCCTGAAAGAAGGGAACATCAAGTTGATCGCCAACTTGGGTAACAAAGGCTTGGCTTGAGAAAAGATGATATGATAAAGTGGTAACTTGTGTAGTGTTCATGATACACATTTGAACCAACCAGCCAGCCGACCAACTAATATTACGTGCATAGGTCGGTACTAGCGACAGTGGGAGGGAAGTCGATCTAATTACCTAGGTACCTAGGTACCTACCTACCTACTTTGAACTGCACCTATGGAATCCCTCTCTTTTGAGACCGGCATCTACCAGATGAATAACTCGTAAACAGCTACCTTCCCTGTACACAAAAAAGACCAGAAGAAAGAAGAAAGAAGAAAGAGATTCAGCTACCTACCTACTACCTTCTCATCCTCTTGCTCTTTCCCCATCTTCCTTCTCTGGTCTTACTT